>JAUDYJ010000050.1:42500-45000 GCA_030761175.1 Masticophis lateralis
GCGGACCGGAGCCTTTCCGCCGCGGTGGGTGCGCGCGGGATCCCGGCTCCGGAGCCGGGGGCCTCGGCGGACCGGAGCGTTTCCGCCGTCCCGGGTGAGCGGGATCCCGGCTCCGGAGCCGCGGGCCTCGGTCCCGGACCTCGGCCTACCCCTCGGCGCCCGACCCGGGCGCCGGGGGCCTCCCGGGCGGGCGGACGTCCCTGTCTACCGGGACGCTCGGGCGGACCGGAGCCTTTCCGCCGCGGTGGGTGCGCGCGGGATCCCGGCTCCGGAGCCGGGGGCCTCGGCGGACCGGAGCGTTTCCGCCGTCCCGGGTGAGCGGGATCCCGGCTCCGGAGCCGCGGGCCTCGGTCCCGGACCTCGGCCTACCCCTCGGCGCCCGACCCGGGCGCCGGGGGCCTCCCGGGCGGGCGGACGTCCCTGTCTACCGGGACGCTCGGGCGGACCGGAGCCTTTCCGCCGCGGTGGGTGCGCGCGGGATCCCGGCTCCGGAGCCGGGGGCCTCGGCGGACCGGAGCGTTTCCGCCGTCCCGGGTGCGCGGGATCCCGGCTCCGGAGCCGCGGGCCTCGGTCCCGGACCTCGGCCTACCCCTCGGCGCCCGACCCGGGCGCCGGGGGCCTCCGGGGCGGGCGGACGTCCCGGTCTACCGGGACGCTCGGGCGGACCGGAGCCTTTCCGCCGCGGTGGGTGCGCGGGATCCCGGCTCCGGAGCCGCGGGCCTCGGTCCCGGACCTCGGCCTACCCCTCGGTGCCCGGCCCGGGCGCCGGGGGCCTCCGGGGCGGCCGGACGTCCCGGTCTACCGGGACGCTCGGGCGGACCGGAGCCTTTCCGACGGGGGTTGACCGCCCTCTGCGGTTCTGTTTCCCCGCCGCGATGTCGCGGGCGAGGGGGGTTCCTTCCGAGTGGACCGGGCCGGGACGCGTCCACTTTGCTCCCGGCGGGCCCCGGCCAGGAAACTGTCACGGTCTACTCGGTCCTGGACCTCCGGCGTCGCCCCGGTGCCCCCGCCGGGCCCCGGGGGCGTCCGCGCCGGTCAGACGTCCCGGTCTACCGGGGCTTCGTCCTTTTTTTTTTTTTTTTTTTTTCCCTTTTCTTTTCTTTTAAAATTTGACTTCTGTGCCGCCCTTCTCCGGAGACTCAGGGCGGCTTACCATTACAATGCGTTAAGCAATAGCCTTCCTACTTTTGTATATTTATACAAAGTCAGCTTATTGCCCCCACAAACTGGGTCCTCCATTTACCCACCTTAAGAAAGGATGGAAGGCTGAGTCGACCTTGAGCCTGGCTAGGATTGAACTCAGAGAAATTACAGGCAGCTGGTGTTAATTGCTGCCTTTAGTAGGAGGCATTAGCCCCCTACGCTACACAGGCTTTTCCCTGCAATGTCCCCCCTCCATCCAAGGACGATCTTTTTGTTCCGCCCGGCCGGGCTTTTTCAATGGGTTTTCATCTGGGATTTTTAAATTGGGGTGGTTTATGTTGAGCCAAATAATTGAATACTTTTCATTTTTAAACGGTTGTTTGTCTTGTGCTTTTCATTAGGCCGTGCACCGCCCCGAGTCCTTCGGGAGACCAAACTGTCCGTTTGGTGTGACGTACGACTGACTCCCCTTTGACTTTCGACACCTCAAGGTTGTCCGTACAATGTCCCCGATTTTCACCCTTCCGACGGCGTTTGGCGTTGTTTTCCAAAATGAACTTCTCGTAGGCCTATCGTTTCTCGTTTGAACTTCTCGAATGGATTGAATGTTTTCCTTCTTCTTGCCGAATTGCCGAATTCAGTCCGTTTCTAGTCAAGGAGAGGATTTTTATTTCTTCTTCCATTTCCGATGGCTTTGTCCATCTAGTCGTCCTTGCGTCCCTTTGTTCTTCCTGTCACTTCTTTCGCTCTCGCTCCCTCTCTTTTATTTGGCTCTCTTTCGGCCGTTTCTTTCTTCTCCTCCCGTCGTCCGTCCCCACTTTCGTCTCTCAATCTTTCCTGCTCTCGGTCATCTCGAGGTTGTTCCTCAAATCATTCCTCTTTCTCCGTGGAATCTAATCGGTCTCTTGGCTCTTGCCAGTTCGCCCGTTGATGTTTCTCCTATCTCTGCTCTCCGTGTCTCCTTGGTACCGGATTTTCCGGCGCATGACTTTTCCTGGGGGTAAAAAAAAAAATGTGGGGTTTGGGCTACACTTGCTGTATGAGACGACCTCTCTTCCAACGCACACCAAATAAAAATTAAAAAAACATCCGCTGGCTCACCCACAATGTAAAAGCCTCCTGCGCCAGACCCAAAACGGCCCCTGCAACAAGCAGGAACCTCACACGGCCACAAAAAGCCCCCCAAAACAACTTTCACGCTTTTACACGCACACAAAATTCCACGTCCAGCTTTGTGAGATTTTGTGCGTCGGCGTAGTTAGAGTGAAACGCTAGAGAAGGACACTAAATCTCAGAAAGCTGCACTTTTATTTTTATTTTTAAGCTAAATTTAAAACTTCCTGGGCTAAAACGTAGA
>JAUDYJ010000050.1:57500-60000 GCA_030761175.1 Masticophis lateralis
CGGGGGTTGACCGCCCTCTGCGGTTCTGTTTCCCCGCCGCGATGTCGCGGGCGAGGGGGGTTCCTTCCGAGTGGACCGGGCCGGGACGCGTCCACTTTGCTCCCGGCGGGCCCCGGCCAGGAAACTGTCACGGTCTACTCGGTCCTGGACCTCCGGCGTCGCCCCGGTGCCCCCGCCGGGCCCCGGGGGCGTCCGCGCCGGTCAGACGTCCCGGTCTACCGGGGCTTCGTCCTTTTTTTTTTTTTTTTTTTTTCCCTTTTCTTTTCTTTTAAAATTTGACTTCTGTGCCGCCCTTCTCCGGAGACTCAGGGCGGCTTACCATTACAATGCGTTAAGCAATAGCCTTCCTACTTTTGTATATTTATACAAAGTCAGCTTATTGCCCCCACAAACTGGGTCCTCCATTTACCCACCTTAAGAAAGGATGGAAGGCTGAGTCGACCTTGAGCCTGGCTAGGATTGAACTCAGAGAAATTACAGGCAGCTGGTGTTAATTGCTGCCTTTAGTAGGAGGCATTAGCCCCCTACGCTACACAGGCTTTTCCCTGCAATGTCCCCCCTCCATCCAAGGACGATCTTTTTGTTCCGCCCGGCCGGGCTTTTTCAATGGGTTTTCATCTGGGATTTTTAAATTGGGGTGGTTTATGTTGAGCCAAATAATTGAATACTTTTCATTTTTAAACGGTTGTTTGTCTTGTGCTTTTCATTAGGCCGTGCACCGCCCCGAGTCCTTCGGGAGACCAAACTGTCCGTTTGGTGTGACGTACGACTGACTCCCCTTTGACTTTCGACACCTCAAGGTTGTCCGTACAATGTCCCCGATTTTCACCCTTCCGACGGCGTTTGGCGTTGTTTTCCAAAATGAACTTCTCGTAGGCCTATCGTTTCTCGTTTGAACTTCTCGAATGGATTGAATGTTTTCCTTCTTCTTGCCGAATTGCCGAATTCAGTCCGTTTCTAGTCAAGGAGAGGATTTTTATTTCTTCTTCCATTTCCGATGGCTTTGTCCATCTAGTCGTCCTTGCGTCCCTTTGTTCTTCCTGTCACTTCTTTCGCTCTCGCTCCCTCTCTTTTATTTGGCTCTCTTTCGGCCGTTTCTTTCTTCTCCTCCCGTCGTCCGTCCCCACTTTCGTCTCTCAATCTTTCCTGCTCTCGGTCATCTCGAGGTTGTTCCTCAAATCATTCCTCTTTCTCCGTGGAATCTAATCGGTCTCTTGGCTCTTGCCAGTTCGCCCGTTGATGTTTCTCCTATCTCTGCTCTCCGTGTCTCCTTGGTACCGGATTTTCCGGCGCATGACTTTTCCTGGGGGTAAAAAAAAAAATGTGGGGTTTGGGCTACACTTGCTGTATGAGACGACCTCTCTTCCAACGCACACCAAATAAAAATTAAAAAAACATCCGCTGGCTCACCCACAATGTAAAAGCCTCCTGCGCCAGACCCAAAACGGCCCCTGCAACAAGCAGGAACCTCACACGGCCACAAAAAGCCCCCCAAAACAACTTTCACGCTTTTACACGCACACAAAATTCCACGTCCAGCTTTGTGAGATTTTGTGCGTCGGCGTAGTTAGAGTGAAACGCTAGAGAAGGACACTAAATCTCAGAAAGCTGCACTTTTATTTTTATTTTTAAGCTAAATTTAAAACTTCCTGGGCTAAAACGTAGACCTATCCTTTCAATGGCTAGGTCTAAAAAAAAAGAACAACTAAAAAACCCCGCTTTTAAAGCTCCCAAAGGGGAAAAAACACGTTAAGACTTGCAGACTTCAATTCCCAGAATTCCTCAGCCAGCTTTGCTTTGCTCCACAATGAGGTTTAGCTGCTTGCCGATGCAATGGATTGCAGGCAAGGCAAGGCAAGGCAAGGCAAGGCAAGGCAAGGCAAGGCAAGCGTCGCGGCGAGCAGCTAAGGTAAGCAAGCTGGAGGGGGGCGGGGGGGGGGATTTTTGCTACGTACCCATTAGCAGGCAAAAATTAGCAGCCGGGATGGCCAGCGTTGTGTAAAAGGAAAGTTTTTTTCCCTTTTACACAGCGCTTGGCCATCCAAGCTCTGGCGATCCCGGCTGAGTTGCCTGCTAATCAGGCAGGCAACTCAGCCGGGATGGCCAGCGTTGTGCAAAAGGGAGGTTTTCTTCTTTCCTTTCTCGCTTTCTTCCGTGGTTTCTGCTAATATCATTTCCGGAACGAGAACCCTAACCCCTAACTCCAAACCCCAACCCTAACCCTTAAAACGTCCGACTTCAAGGCGGGCAGACGGCCCGGACCGGAGTCTCTGTTTCCCTGCCACGACGGGTTGCTTTAAGTAGCCCGTTTTAAGTGAAAAGCTTCCATTCTCGCCTAGATCTCTGGCTATCGCGAGCCTTCCGATCCAAGCTCCGGCCGCAGTTCCAAGGGTCCCGCTTTCTCGGGAAGATGACGCTCTGCCAGCCAGAGAGAGAGAGGGATAACGAAGAAGGCAAAGACAAAGAGACCGACTGTGTCAAATTGAACCGTCGCAACACG
>JAUDYJ010000050.1:90000-92702 GCA_030761175.1 Masticophis lateralis
AAACGGTTGTTTGTCTTGTGCTTTTCATTAGGCCGTGCACCGCCCCGAGTCCTTCGGGAGACCAAACTGTCCGTTTGGTGTGACGTACGACTGACTCCCCTTTGACTTTCGACACCTCAAGGTTGTCCGTACAATGTCCCCGATTTTCACCCTTCCGACGGCGTTTGGCGTTGTTTTCCAAAATGAACTTCTCGTAGGCCTATCGTTTCTCGTTTGAACTTCTCGAATGGATTGAATGTTTTCCTTCTTCTTGCCGAATTGCCGAATTCAGTCCGTTTCTAGTCAAGGAGAGGATTTTTATTTCTTCTTCCATTTCCGATGGCTTTGTCCATCTAGTCGTCCTTGCGTCCCTTTGTTCTTCCTGTCACTTCTTTCGCTCTCGCTCCCTCTCTTTTATTTGGCTCTCTTTCGGCCGTTTCTTTCTTCTCCTCCCGTCGTCCGTCCCCACTTTCGTCTCTCAATCTTTCCTGCTCTCGGTCATCTCGAGGTTGTTCCTCAAATCATTCCTCTTTCTCCGTGGAATCTAATCGGTCTCTTGGCTCTTGCCAGTTCGCCCGTTGATGTTTCTCCTATCTCTGCTCTCCGTGTCTCCTTGGTACCGGATTTTCCGGCGCATGACTTTTCCTGGGGGTAAAAAAAAAAATGTGGGGTTTGGGCTACACTTGCTGTATGAGACGACCTCTCTTCCAACGCACACCAAATAAAAATTAAAAAAACATCCGCTGGCTCACCCACAATGTAAAAGCCTCCTGCGCCAGACCCAAAACGGCCCCTGCAACAAGCAGGAACCTCACACGGCCACAAAAAGCCCCCCAAAACAACTTTCACGCTTTTACACGCACACAAAATTCCACGTCCAGCTTTGTGAGATTTTGTGCGTCGGCGTAGTTAGAGTGAAACGCTAGAGAAGGACACTAAATCTCAGAAAGCTGCACTTTTATTTTTATTTTTAAGCTAAATTTAAAACTTCCTGGGCTAAAACGTAGACCTATCCTTTCAATGGCTAGGTCTAAAAAAAAAGAACAACTAAAAAACCCCGCTTTTAAAGCTCCCAAAGGGGAAAAAACACGTTAAGACTTGCAGACTTCAATTCCCAGAATTCCTCAGCCAGCTTTGCTTTGCTCCACAATGAGGTTTAGCTGCTTGCCGATGCAATGGATTGCAGGCAAGGCAAGGCAAGGCAAGGCAAGGCAAGGCAAGGCAAGGCAAGCGTCGCGGCGAGCAGCTAAGGTAAGCAAGCTGGAGGGGGGTGGGGGGGGGGATTTTTGCTACGTACCCATTAGCAGGCAAAAATTAGCAGCCGGGATGGCCAGCGTTGTGTAAAAGGAAAGTTTTTTTCCCTTTTACACAGCGCTTGGCCATCCAAGCTCTGGCGATCCCGGCTGAGTTGCCTGCTAATCAGGCAGGCAACTCAGCCGGGATGGCCAGCGTTGTGCAAAAGGGAGGTTTTCTTCTTTCCTTTCTCGCTTTCTTCCGTGGTTTCTGCTAATATCATTTCCGGAACGAGAACCCTAACCCCTAACTCCAAACCCCAACCCTAACCCTTAAAACGTCCGACTTCAAGGCGGGCAGACGGCCCGGACCGGAGTCTCTGTTTCCCTGCCACGACGGGTTGCTTTAAGTAGCCCGTTTTAAGTGAAAAGCTTCCATTCTCGCCTAGATCTCTGGCTATCGCGAGCCTTCCGATCCAAGCTCCGGCCGCAGTTCCAAGGGTCCCGCTTTCTCGGGAAGATGACGCTCTGCCAGCCAGAGAGAGAGAGGGATAACGAAGAAGGCAAAGACAAAGAGACCGACTGTGTCAAATTGAACCGTCGCAACACGACCGGAAGTACGGACAAAGAGAAAAGAAACCGAGAAGGAAAAGAGGGCGGGACGGGAAAAACAGAAAAAAATCGAAAGGATGACCCCGAGATGGAGAGTGGAAATCTAAGAAAGAGATGGAAAACAAGAAGACGTCCGGGACGAAATAAAAGATTTTGCGATTTTCAAACCCAAAAGAAGTCTCTCGGGCTTGACGTACAGCGAAAGGGCGCAGGAAAGGAAAGAGGAAGGACGGGTGAACTGTGGGAAAGAGAGGGCAGGATAGGAGAGTGCAGAATTTTAAAATACAAAAGAAAGGCAAAGAAGGAAAAGAGGGCGGCGGAGGAGAAAACCCTACGAAAAACAGAAACGATTGCACCGGGAGATCTAAGAAAGAGGGAAAAGGGACGGGAAAACAATCGAGGGCACAGCCTTCCCGATTTTGAAATACGAGAGAAGCGTAAGGAAAAGCGACGCCAAGAAAAGCGGAAGCCGTGGGAAAACCGTCCCGTGCTCCATCCTATTGGAGGTTGATAGAACGATAGGGTTCGATCCTACGGATAAACCACTTGGTGTGGGGGGGCGGGGGGGAGAGTGTCATCTTTGGAATATTTTAAACTCAATCCTTGAAACGTAAGGAAAAAGGGAAAAGAGGACAAAGCGAGACTATTTTAAGAACTCACGGGATCGGGTCCAATGAGAAAGGATCAAGGTGCGCGTGTGTGTGGATGGATAGATTAGATAGATAGATAGATAGATAGATAGATAGATAGATAGATAGACAGATAGATAGATAGATAGATAGAAGTCAGCGGAAAAGTATTGTTCAGGAATCTACTTAACGATCGAAATTGAAATGATAAAAATGATTTAAATGTTATACTTGCGAGAAGTAAATGAGA
>JAUDYJ010000051.1:0-92605 GCA_030761175.1 Masticophis lateralis
CAGAGCTGCAGAAGAGGGAAGCTCCCTTGGAGGGCATCACAATGGACGTGGCAGCTGGCTGGGAAAAGCTGGCGAGGTCGGGCTGGGAGGCTGGCAGTGGAGAGGGAGGGCAGGGCGAGCATGGAGGGGAGAGCATTGCCTCTCCCTCTGCTGAAGATATTAGGACCCGGGGTTACAGCCTTTGTCTGGAGGGCCATTGAGGACTGGAGTGCTGAATGAACTTGTAGGGAAGACTCCTATACTTTGTCTTACTGCAACGGGTGTGGGGGTGAGTAGGGGACTGCCTGGCCCCTGGGTATATGCTCCCAAGGGGGTGTCCTTGATGGGATGGGATGGGATGGGATGGGATGGGATGGCGGGAATAGCATAGCATAGCATAAGATGAGCCAGAGGGAGGGAGGGAGAGGAGGAGGAGGATGGGAGGGAGAGGAGGAGGAGAAGCAGGAGATGGAAGAGGGAGGGAAGTAGGAGAAAGAAGAGGAGGGAGGAGATGGAGGAGGAGGGGCAGGGAGGGAAGGAGGGAAGGAGAAGAAAGAAGAAGAGGAGGAGGAGGAGATGGAAGAGGGAGGGAAGGAAGGAGAAGAAAAAAGAGGAGGAGGAGATGGAGGAAGGAGAAGAAAGAAGAGGAGGAGGAGATGGAGGAGGAGGGGGAGGGAGGGAAGGAGAAGAAAGAAGGAGGAGGAGGAGATGGAGGAGGAGGGGGAGGGAGGGAAGGAGAGGAAAGAAGAGGAGGAGGAGATGGAGGAGGAGGGGGAGGGAGGGAAGGAGAAGAAAGAAGAGGAGGAGGAGATGGAGGAGGAGGGGGAGGGAGGGAAGGAGAAGAAAGAAGGAGGAGGAGGAGATGGTGAAGGAGGGGGAGGGAGGGAAGGAGAAGAAAGAAGAGGAGGAGGAGGAGGAGGAGGGGGAGGAGGAGGGAGGGAAGGAGAAGAAAGAAGAGGAGGAGGAGGAGATGGAGGAGGAGGGGGAGGGAGGGAAGGAGAAGAAAGAAGGAGGAGGAGGAGATGGTGAAGGAGGGGGAGGGAGGGAAGGAGAAGAAAGAAGAGGAGGAGATGGAGGAGGAGGGGGAGGAGGAGGGAAGGAAGGAGAAGAAAGAAGAGGAGGAGGAGAGAGAGGAAGGAGAAGAAAGAAGAAGAGGAGGAGGAGGAGATGTAGGAGGGAGGGAAGGAGAAGAAAGAGGAGGAGGAGATGGAGGAGGGAGGGAAGGAGAAGAAAGAAGAGGAGGAGGAGGAGATGGAGGAAGAGGGGGAGGGAGGGAAGGAGAAGAAAGAAGGAGGAGGAGGAGATGGTGAAGGAGGGGGAGGGAGGGAAGGAGAAGAAAGAAGAGGAGGAGATGGAGGAGGAGGGGGAGGAGGAGGGAGGGAAGGAGAAGAAAGAAGAGGAGGAGGAGGAGATGGAGGAGGAGGGGGAGGGAGGGAAGGAGAAGAAAGAAGGAGGAGGAGGAGATGGTGAAGGAGGGGGAGGGAGGGAAGGAGAAGAAAGAAGAGGAGGAGATGGAGGAGGAGGGGGAGGAGGAGGGAAGGAAGGAGAAGAAAGAAGAGGAGGAGGAGATGGAGGAAGGAAAAGAAAGAAGAAGAGGAGGAGGAGGAGATGTAGGAGGGAGGGAAGGAGAAGAAAGAGGAGGAGGAGATGGAGGAGGGAGGGAAGAAGGAGATAGAAGAGGAGGAGGAGGAGGAGGTGTTATTGGATGGAGAGGAGGAAGAGGAGGGAGAGAAGAAAGAAGGAAGAGGAGGAGGCTTGCCACATCTGGGTTTCATCTACAGGTAGTCCTCAACTTATCATCATTCATTTAGTGACTGTTCCAAGTTACAACAGCACTAAAAAAAAGTAATTTATCACCCGTACGACTTTTGCAGTATCTCCATGGTCACGTGATTAAAATTCAGAGGCTTGGCAACTGAGTCATAATTATGACGGTTGCAGCCGGCTGAGAAGGTCGCAGAAGGGGACTGCATGATCCCAGAACAGCACAAACTGTCAAAAATACATGCTAGCTGCCAAGTGTCCAAATTTTGAGGATGCTGCAATGGTCGTAAGGGTGAAAAAACAGCCACTCAACAAAACGGTTGTAAGTCGAGGACTTACCTGGAATAGTGGCCTCTTTTCCTCAATGTCTCTGCATGTTCCCCTGTCTGAGCTGTTAGCCCTGCTAGGTAGACCAAGCCAAGAAATCAACCCTTAGAAGAAGGGTGAAACACTCAAAGCAAGATTGGCTTCATAATAAAATAGGGGCCTGGTGGCTCAGCAGACTAAAAGCATTGTGATTAACACCAGCTGTCTGCAATTATTGTAAGTTCGAATCTCACCAGGCTCAAGGTTGACTCAGCCTTCCATCCTTTCTAAGGTAGATAAATTGAGGACCCAGTTTGTGGGGGCAATAAGCTGACTTTGTATAAATATACAAAAGTATGAAGGCTATTGCTTAACGCATTGTAAGCTGCCCTGAGTCTCCGGAGAAGGGCGGCATATAAATCAAATTAAAAAAAAAAATCTTGCCAATCACTACACGAACAGTTGTAAATTGAGGACGGCCTTATCTAGATTACTGACTTATTTCTTCCTCGAATTTGCACCATGTCTACGACCTGGTGAATGAGATGAGGATGGCCAGCCCATAATTTTGCACCTATTTTCCATGGGAAAAGATACCCTTTTACCCTCATCTTCCGTTCTTCCTGGTCCAGCAATAAATTGCAATAATTATTAACACCAGGCACCAATAGGCAGAGACATCCCTGTTGCTCCCTCTATTGATTTATGAGTTTTATTGACTTTGTCAATCCCCCAGCGGCATACAAAGCAAAACTTAATAACAAAATAATATCTAACGATAATTTAAAATCCCCACCTCCTGCCCTTACACTCACTGATTAAAAGCTTAGCGTAAAAAAAAAAAAAATCCCCGTCCTTAATCCAATCAAGCCATCAAACCAGCTGGCCACATCGGGGATTTTACGTAGTCCTCGATTTATCATCATCTGTTTTAGTGACCGTTCAAACTGGCGTTAACATGACTGTTTTTCACCCATACGAACCGGTAGCGGAAATTTTGTAGTTCGGAGTAGTTTGGAGTAGTTCGGAGAACCGGCAAATACCACCTCTGGCTGGCCTCAGAGTAGGGTGGGAATGGAGATTTTGCAGTATCCTTCCCCTGCTATGCCCACCAAGTCACGCCCACCAAGCAGGGGTGAAATGCTCCCGGTTCGGACCAGATCGCCCGATCGGGTAGCAATGGCGGTGGGTGGTTCAGAGAACCGATAGCAAAAATCCCTGCCCCCACCCCTTGCCCCCACCCCAGACACTCTTGGTCTAGACACTTCTTAAAACCTCCAGTGATGGAGTGCCCACGATTTCTGGAGCCAAGCTGTTCCATTGGTTAATTGTCCTCACTGTCAGGAAATTTCTCCTTAATTCCAGGTTGCTTCTCTCCTTGATTGGTTTCCATCCATTGTTTCTTGTCCTGCCTTCAGGGGCTTCGGAGAATAGGTTGACCCCCCCTCTTCTTTGGGGGATCTGTAGATGACCCTCACTCTGTCAAGGACCTTGGAGTACTCATTTCTAAAGATCTAAGTGCCCGAGCCCATTGTAACAACATTGCCAAAAAGGGATTGTTAACCTAATCTTGTGTAGCTTCTTCTCTGGTAAAGTTGTACTACTAACTAGAGCGTACAAAACATTTGCTAGACCAATTCTCGAATACAGCTCATCTGTTTGGAACTCGCACTGCATATCAGACATAAATACAATTGAGAGAGTCCAGAGATATTTTATGCGAAGAGTCCTCCATTCGTCTACCCGTTATCCCGGAGCCTGGATAGCTCAGCAGACTAAAAGCATTCTGATTAACACCAGGTGTCTGCAATTACTGTAAGTTCGAATCTCACCAGGCTCAAGGTTGACTCAGCCTTCCATCCTTTCTAAGGTAGGTAAATTGAGGACCCAGTTTGTGGGGGCAATAAGCTGTATAAATATACAAAAGTATGAAGGCTATTGCTTAATGCATTGTAAGCCGCCCTGAGTCTCCGGAGAAGGGCGGCATATAAATTTTAAAAAATAAAAAAAATAAAATACTTTATGCCACCAGACTCCAAATTTTGGGCTTAGACAATTTAAAACTATGGTGACTTCAGTCTGATCTAAGCAAAGTACATAAAATTATTTGCCACAATGTCCTTCCTGTCAAGGACGACTTCAGCCACAACAATACACGAGCAAATAATAGATACAAACTCAAGGTAAACTGTTCCAAACTCGATTGCAGAAAATACGACTTCAGTAACAGAGCGGTCAATGCCTGGAATGCACTACCTGACTCTGTGGTTTCTTCCCCAAACCCCCAAAACTTTAACTTTAGACTGTCTCCTGTTAACCTCACCCCATTCCTAAGAGGTCTGTAAGGGGAGTGCCTGAGTGCACCAGCATGCCTACTGTCCCTGTCCTAATATTCCTTTGTACTCTTACTCTTTTCATGTATTCGAATTATGTTTATACTTTTACCTGTTATCTTATATATGCTTGACAAATAAAATAAACTTAAAAACTTAAATATTGAAATACTATCATTTCATCAAGCCGGTCTGACTTAAATTTGTGTTAATTTTAAAAGGGGTTTTTAGGAGTTTTAAATTTTACGGCCAAATAGTTTAATTTTTTTTTTAAATTTGATTTATATGCCACCCTTCTCCGGAGACTCAGGGCGGCTTACAATGCATTAAGCAATAGCCTTCATACTTTTGTATATATTTATACAAAGTCAGCTTATGGCCCCCACAAACTGGGTCCTCAATTGACCTACCTTAGAAAAGATGGAAGGCTGAGTTGACGTTGAGCCTGGCTAGGATTGAACTCGCAGAATTACAGGCAGCTGGATGTTAATTGCTGCCTTTAGTAGGAGGCATTAGCCCCCTACGCTACTCAGGCTCATAATTATTTTATTAGTTTTAATTTTTATACGTGATTGTTTTAATATGGCTGTAAACCGCCCTGAGTCCCCTCGTGGAGAAGGGCGGTATATAAATGCAATAAAACTAAACTAAACTAAACTAAACTAAACTATCATGTCGTGTCGCCCCTATTTCTTCTTTTCTTTAGACCAGCCAAAGCCAAATCCTGCAGCTGTTGATATGTTTTAGTCTCCAGGCCTTTGATCATCTTAATTGCTCTTCTCTGAACTTTTTCCAAACTCTCAACATCTCAAAATCCCCACCCTTAATCCAATTAAGCCATCAAACCAGCTTGCCACATCTGGGTTTCATCCACAGGTGGTCCTCGACTTATAACCATCCGTTTCGTGACCATTCCAAGTTACAACAGCACTAAAAAAAACCCCAGTAATTTATGACCCCTCCGACTTTTGCAGCATCCCCATGGTCACGTGGTCAAAATTTGGACACTTGGCAACTGATTCCTATTTATGACGGTTTGCAGCGTCCCTAGATCCAGTTGGTCCCCTTTTGAGATCTTCAGTCAATGGGGAAGACAGATTCGCTTAACAACCAGGTTACTAATTGAACAGCTGCAGTGATTCACTTAACAACTGTGCAAGAAAGCTCATAACATTTATTTATTTATTAGTTCAATTTATATGCCGCCTTCCTCCGAAGACTCAGGGCGGCTTACAATGCACTTATAGCAATAGCCTTAAGTGCAAATATACAGTATTTGCACTTAAAACAATATTCTTTTGTATATACCTGCTTATTAGGGCTTTTGGCCCCCCATAAGTGATGTTTCTACAAAGTCAGTTTATTGCCCCCACAATCCAGGTCCTCAATTTACCTACCTCAGAAGGATGGAAGGCTGAGTCAACCTTGAGCCTGGTGAGATTTGAACTCTCACCAATTGCAGGCAGCTGGCAGCTAAGTGCTACATAACAGCACTTAGTCTGCTGCACCATCAAGGCTCTTTGGGGTGGAAAATTCACTAAACCACTGTCTCACTTAGCACCGTAATAGAAACTACTACCTGTAGTTTCCAGCGGTTTTTCTAACTTTCAGATAACACCGTTTCCTTCAAGTGAGAATCCTACATTCCACTTCATATTGGAAAATGTATTTATAGAAGTGTTTTTATTACTTGAACAAAATCGCCGAGATTCGATTGTGCTAAATCACCATCAGTCAATTGCAAAAGGCAGCTTGGCTTGAAACATCTGACATCCAGCCACATATTTTTCCCTGGGTTTTCTAGGTATCAAGTAACGTTGTTAATTGTGTCCTTCAAATAAAAACCATCCCTTTCACTGCTTATTGGGAAGTGTATTTATAGAAGTGTTTTTATTGTGATTATTGCAGCTCAGACAGTACCGAACAGAGATTATGGATAAATGCTCACTTAAACGACGGAGACTGAAAATAGAAATAGAAAAAAATTTCAGCGATATGTGGAAACCTGGAAGAAGACAAGGACCAGAGGGAAATTGAAATAAACCCAAGACTTTGGAAATGATGTTTTGACATTCTACACAGTGTGAGAAATGAAAATAAATCTTAAATTGTAGAAATGCCGATCGTAAAAACCTTCTCATGCAGTGATGGGTTGCTACCAGTTCGCCCCGGAACAGACAAACCGGGAGCTGCAGCGGTGCAAGGCGTGAGCGCACCCACAAGCAAATGGGTAGCGATGGGTTTTGAAGCCCACCACTGCTTTAAAAGTTACACAGGGAGAAAAATAAGGGGCGTAAGTGGCAGTTGCCCAGTGGTTAAGGCATCAGGCTAGAAAACAGGAGTTTTCAGTGAATTCTACTCTAGTCCTTAACCATGAAGCCGCCTGGTTGACTTTGGGGAAGGAAGGGAGGAAGGAAAGGAGGGAGGGAGGGAGGGAGGAAGGAAGGAAGGGTGAGAGAGGAAGAGAGGGAAGGTGAGGAAGGAGGGAGGGAGGGAGGAGGGAAGGAAGGAAGGAGGGGTGAGGGAAGAAGAGAGGGAGGGAGGGTGAGGAAGGAGGGAGGGAGGAAGGAAGGTTGAGAGAGGGAGGGAGGAAGGAAGGGTAAGGGAGGAAGAGAGGGAGGGAAGGTGAGGAAGGAGGGAGGGAGGAAGGAAGGTTGAGAGAGGGAGGAAGGAAGGAAGGGTAAGGGAGGAACAGAGGGAGGGAGGGAGGGTGAGGAAGGAGGAAGGAAGGAAGGATGAGGGAGAGAGGAAGCGGGAGGGAGGAAGAGGGAGGGAGGGAGGAGCAAGGAAGGAAGAGTGAGGAAGGACAGAAGGGTAAGGGAGGAAGAGAGGGAGGGAGGGTGAGGAAGGAGGGAGGGAGGCAGGAAAGAGGGAGGGAGGAAGGAAGGAAGGAAGGAAGGGTGAAGGAGGAAGAGAGGGAGGAAGAGGGAGGAAGAGGGAGGAAGAGGGAGGAAGAAAGGAATGGTGAGGAAGGAAGGAGGGAGAGAGGAGGGGTGAGGGAGGAAGGGTGAGAGAGGAAGAGAGGGAGGGAGGGAGGGAAGGAGGGAAGGAAGAAGGGGTGAAGGAGGAAGAGAGGGAGGGAGGAGGGAGGAAGAAAGGAATGGTGAGGAAGGAAGGAGGGAGGGAGGAGGGAGGAAGGGAGGGAGGGAGGGAAAGCTCCTGATGCACGATCTCTGTAAGAGTGAGAACAGTTTACATGTGAAGATGATTACAATGGCAAAATCACCAAAAAAAAATCACAAAAGTGATTTGTGATCATTTTTCACTCCCATGACCGTTTTTCAGCATCCCATGGTCACATGATCCAGACCCTTGGCATCTGTCTCATAGTTATGACGGTTATGCAGTATCCCGGGAGGGCGGTCATGTGATCCCCTTTTGCAACCTTATGGCCAGCAAAGTTGGGGGGGGGGGGGACCAGATTCCCTTAAGGACCGTGTGACTAATTTAACAACGGCAGTGATTCACTTCACACCCTGGGGCAAGGAAGGTCGTTCAACGGGGCAAAATTCAGCTGGCAAATGTCTCACTTAGCAAGAGAAATCTGGGGCTCAATTGTGGCCATAAGTCGAGGACTACCTGTCCTGCTATGGGGCTGGCATTTTATTCTGCATTTTGTATCCGTCGGCTGAGCCACCGACGGACGAGAGAACCTCCGTCCCTCCCAGCCCTGCTATTTTCCTTTTAACAATAGCTTGCAGAAAGAGGTAAATAAAACCGCCAGGAGTTTTTCCATAGCTGTTTCATTTGCTATTTGCCACACAGTCAGTTGTTGTTAAGAAACAGAAATACACCGGCTTTAAAAAATATATAAAACAGCCGATTTTGCCGGTAGGAGAGGATACCAAAAAAAAAAAACGATGCAAAGCTCGATTCTTTTTCCTGGCCTTCAAAAAACATCTTTTTCTGTTTTTTTTATTAAACTAAGATTGACATCCATCGTCCAAGAATAACAGAGTTGGAATATCCTTGGAGTATCTCCTAGACCAGTGTTTCTCAACCTTGGTAGCTTGAAGATGGGTGGACTTCAACTCCCAGAATCCCCCAGCCAGCAGGGCTGGCTGGGGGATTGTGGGAGTTGAAGTCCACCCATCTTCAAGCTACCAAGGTTGAGAAACACTATCCTAGACCAAGCTCAAGCAAGAAACTCCATGCCATTCCCAACAAATGGCTGTCCTTAAAAACCACTTTCTCGTGTTTGTCCCTTAACCTGCAATTGGGGGGCAAAAAAGTCAAAATGGAGGCCCAAGGTAACATATAACAAGGTAACATAGGACCAAGGGTGATAGGCACCTTGGTTGCAATCCCAAAACATCTGGAGTGCCATTTGAATACCATCGGCATTGACAAAATCCCCATCGGTCAATTGCAAAAGGCAGCTTTGCTTGAAATAATTTACATCCTTTAATATTATTAAACAACTTCTTCTCCGCCTCCTCCTCCTCCTCCTCCTCCTCCTCCTCCTCCTCCTCCTTCTCCTTCTTCTTCTCCTTCTCCTCCTCCTTCTCTTCTTCTTCTTCTTCTCCTTCTCCCCCTTCTCCTTCTCCTCCACCTCCTCCTCCTCTTCCTCTTCTTTTTGATTTAGATTTGGATTTTATTGGATTTATATACCGCCCTACTCCCAAAGGACTCAGGGCAGTGTACAGCCAACAATAAAAATACATGAATACAAAATTTAAAACCCAACTAAAAACAAATTAAATAAATTTGGCCCGGACAGAATTAAAACACCCCACATAGTTTAAAACAGATTAAAATTTATGTATTAAAAAATAAAAAGGGGAAAAGGTTAGGCCAGGCCCGCCTGGCAAAATAAAAAGGTCTTAAGAGCGCGGCGGAAGGTGCGCAGATCCGGGATCCTCCGTATCTCCAGGGGGAGTTCATTCCAGATAGTAGGTGCCCCCACAGAGAAAGCTCTCCCCCTGGGGGCCGCCAGTCGACACTGTTTTGCTGACGGCACCTGGAGGAGCCCCTCTCTATGAGAGCGTACCGGCCGGTGGGAGGCTATTGGTGGTAGTAGGCGGTCCTGCAAGTACCCAGGTCCTAAGCCATGGAGCGCTTTAAAGGTGGTAACCAAAACCTTGAAGCGCACCTGGAAGGCCACCGGGAGCCAGTGCAGCTCGCTCAGGAGAGGTGTCACATGGGAACACCATGTCGCTCCCATCACCACCCGCGCAGCCACACTCTGCGCCAGTTGGAGCCTCCAGGTGCTCCTCAAGGGGAGCCCCATGTAGAGAGCGTTACAGTAGTCTAGACGGGAAGTGACAAGGGCGTGAGTGACCGTGAGTAAGGAGTCCCGATCCAGAAAGGGACGCAACTGGCGGATCAGGCGAACCTGATAGAAAATCCTCCCGGCCACGGCCGTCAGGTGCCCTTCTAAGGACAGCCGTGAGTCCAGGAGGATGCCCAAGTTACGAACCCTCTCCGTGAGGGCCAATGATTCGCCCCCAATAGTCAGTGATGGCGCCAACTGACTATATCGGGACGTCGGAAACCACAGCCACTCGGTCTTGGATGGGTTGAGCCTGAGCCTGTTCCTCCCCATCCAGATCCGCACGGCCTCCAGGCACCGGGACATCACTTCAAGGGCATCATTGGGGTGGTCTGGGGTGGAGATGTACAGCTGAGTGTCATCAGCGTACTGATGGTACTTCACCCCGAAACCACGGATGATCTCACCCAGAGGCTTCACATAAATGTTGAAACAGAAGGGGCGAGAGGACCGATCCTTGTGGCACCCCACATATAAGGGGCCTCGGGGTCAACCTCTGCCCCCCTGCCAACACAGACTGCAACCGGTCAGAGAGATAGGAGGAGAACCACCGCAACACAGTGCCTCCCACCCCCTTCTTCTCCTCCTCCTCCTCCTTCTCCTCTTCTTCTTCTTCTCCTTCTCCTCCTCCTCCTCCTCCTCCTCCTTCTCCTTCTCCTCCTCTTCTTCTTCTCCTTCTCCTTCTCCTCCTCCTCCTCCTCCTCCTCCTCCTCCTCCTCCTTCTTCCCTTCCTCCTCCTCCTCTTCCCTTATATCATTTGTTCATGATGTCTTGCCATCTCTGTTTTGGATGCCCACGAGGTCGCCGGCCATTGACTTCTAGTTGGTACGCAGTCTTGGCCATGGTGGAAGGTGCTGCTCTCTGGACATGTCCATGAAAGTGGAGTCGGCCTTCTCTCCTCTTCTCTATAATTGGTGCCCACACCAAAATGTTGTCGAATGGTGTCATTTGTGATGTGGTCGAGAAGGGAGATGCCCGATATCCAATGGAGCATTTGCATTTCCACGGCATGGAGAGAGCTTTCGGTCCCTGTAGTTGCTGCCCAGCATTCAGTGCCATTAAACAACAGCATCTGTCCACCCCAAATCCTTGAGAAGGATAGGCAGACAAAAACTGTCAAATTTTTGAGCCTGAGTAGCGTAGGGGGCTAATGCCTCCTACTAAAGGCAGCAATTAACATCCAGCTGCCTGTAATTCTGTGAGTTCAATCCTAGCCAGGCTCAAGGTTGACTCAGCCTTCCATCCTTTATAAGGTGGGTAAATTGAGGACCCAGTTTGTGGGGGCAATAAGCTGACTTTGTATAAATATACAAAAGTATGAAGGCTATTGCTTAACGCATTGTAAGCCCCCTGAGTCTCTGGAGAACAGCAGCATATAAATCAAATTTTTAAAAAAATCCAGTCTAAACATCTGGCTGATTTTGCGACCAACCGTAATATTGGTATTTTACCGTGGTTCCTAGTTAACTTGGCTCTGCTTTCCCAGCTCGTAATGCTTAATTATCTTAGCTCATTAGCTAAGTTTAATTAGGTAATTAAGCTTAGTTTAGCTTAGGCTTAGTTTAAGCTTAATTTGCTTAGTTAATGAGCTAAGCTAATGCTTAGCTTGTTATGCTTTTTTTTAGCTAGTCATGCTCAGCTGTGTATTCCGTCCAGCCAAATTAGTAAATATCCCGGTTGTATTTTAAACTGGGTTTGCAATTGGCCCTTTTGCCTCTTCTGCTCTCCCGTTCAGAAACAAACCAGGGTTTAAGACACAACAGCAATGCATAATCAAGGAAGGACAACTGATAGGGTGCAGTGGTGGGATTCAACAGGTTTGCACCACTTCGGCTGAACCAGTTGTTAAATTGTTGGCTGGCCCCTCCCCGCCCTTTCCAGAAGTCCTCACACGCCCCATTTTGACTCCCAGGTAAGTGCAGGGAGGCCTACTAGGCCCAAAATGGGGTGCAGGCTGGCGGCATGTTGCCCCCCCCCCCTGATTTTGCTTCCAGGGGGGGTGCAGGAGGCTGAGTGCTGCCTGTCACACCCCCTAGCCACGCCCACCATGGCCACGCCCACATAGCCAGTCATTAGAGCAGAGACTCAGTTGTTAAATTATTTGAATCCCACCACTGCATAGGGGGTTTTGTTGATGGGGTTCTTAATATCAGGAAGATGCTTTACAGAAACTTGGAAAGTAAATAAGAAATTCTTTGCTTATTAGCAAGTTTGAGATAATGGCATCCCCGTGAACTGTTTGATCATCTTTCTTCTAGCCCAGAGGATCTCCAAACTTGGCCACTTTAAGACTTGTGGACTACAACTCCCAGAATTCCTTAGCCAGCATGGCTGCTGGGGAATTCTGGGAGCTGACAGACATCCACACATCTTAACGTTGCTAAGAGTGAAACACTGATTTAACAGATGTGTTGGAAGAAATATCCAGTTCCAGTTCCAAAGGGAAAGAAGGCACTGGAGACAAAATGGAGGCTGGAGGCTGATTGGAAAGAGGGTCCATTTATTGATGAAGGAGAACCACCAAGCACGTGAGACCGCATGGAGTTGAAGAGTAAAGGGTTTTTATACCTTCTCTTGGGCTTTGAACTTGAGCTTCCTGTGCAAGAATATGTATTCTATTGGCTGTTGTACATGGGGCCATGTAGAGGTTATGTTTGTTTGAGCTACGTTTGGTTGAAGTTTGGACAGTGATGCAATGTCCTTAGGAGATTGTGCGATGTAGTGAGCCCTGTGTTTTAGTGGGTTAATCCTATTATGTTCTGAAGGGTCATGTCTTAATCCCATCACCCTGGAGCTGAAGATCTTTTGTTTTGTAGATAGGCTGGCCCAATCTTTCTCGATGGGCACAAAATATCTGCTGGGAGGAGGGAGCTGGGGCTCTGAGTTTTTGTCTCCCTTAAGAATTTTTGTTTCTCTTTTAGGGGAAATATTTTATCCTGCCCTTTTTAATATTTCTCAAAATATTTCATTCTTCTAAGGAATGGGGGGTAGCTTCCCACAGATGCTTCATGCTGGCATGTACTTATGACGGTTGCTTTGCCCCACAGTTATGTGATCACCATTCCCCACCCAGCTTCTAACGAGTAAAATCAATGAAGTCGGATTCCCTGAATGACCGCATGATTCGCTTAACCACTGCAATGATTCACTTAAGAACCGCGGCAAAAAGGTCACAAAACAGGACTCCCTGAACAACTGTCTTGCAGCAGAAATTTCGGGCTTCAGTTGTGGTCGTAAGTCGAGGACCACTTGCAAAAAAAAAACCAGCTTTCCTATGGAGCTCTCCTTCCTCCTGTTTCTACATTTAAAATTCACAGGTTGCCCATTGATTCCCACGTAAAACCGTTCTGGGAGAAATTTGTTGCCACGACTTGGAAAGTTCAGAGCATCAATTTGTTCAGTCGGCATTTTTAATTCTGTTTTCTCGAATCGATCGACACGCCGAAGGGACATCCTCCGGAGATACTCAGCTTGCTTTTGCAATAGAGGTAGGCCCTCGATTTGAGCCCAGGGTTTCTGTTAGTAAGCGAGACATGGTGAAGTG
Organism: Masticophis lateralis; assembly: GCA_030761175.1. NCBI lineage: Eukaryota > Metazoa > Chordata > Lepidosauria > Squamata > Colubridae > Masticophis > Masticophis lateralis. The sequence goes on from JAUDYJ010000051.1 coordinate 13,199, forward strand.
AGTTTTGCTCCATTTTATGACCCCCTTGCCACAGTTCTTAAGTGAATCAGTGCAGGAGGGCAGGAGTGAAATCGACTTACCTTCCCTACCAGTTCGGAAGTGCACACACTCGCTACCCTCGTGCGCACATCACATGCAAACCCTTCTGAGCATGTGCAGAGGCTAAAAAATAGGATACTTCCTGGTTAAAACTAGGAAGTAACGACGATCAGGCGGGTGGGCAGAGCCTCGAGCTGCCATCGCTACCGATTCAGTCGAACCGGTCCAAACCGGGAGCATTTCACCCATTGGTAGAATTCAGCTGGTTCTATCCGGTTTGGACGAATCGGTAGCGGCGGCTGTGGGAGGCTCCGCCCACCTGCCCAGACATCATCATTCCTGTTTTTGATGCTCTGCTTATGCACAGAAGATTCTGGGCATGTGCAGAAGTATCACGCGCAAGCAAAGCGTGCATGCCCGCGCACTCACATTTGCAAGCCGATAGCAAGGGTAAGTCCTCAGATAGCTCAACAGGCTAATAGCCTGTTATTAAGATCCAGCTGTCTGCAATTATTGCAAGGTTCAAGGCTCAAGGTCGACTCAGCCTTCCATCCTTTCTAAGGTAGGTCAATTGAGGACCCAGTTTGTGGGAGGCAATAAGCTGACTTTGTATAAAATACACAAAAGTATGAAGGCTTAACGCATTGTAAGCTGCCCTGAGTCTCCGGAGAAGGGCGGCATACAAATCTAATTTAAAAAAATATTTTTTTTTAATTTTTTTTTAAAAAGTCAATACCACCACTGGTACAGGGGTTAAGTTCCTAACACAGGTTGTTAAGTGAATCTGGCTCCCACCCCCACCCCCCATTGGCTTTGCTTGTCGGAAGGTCGCCAAGGGGAATCATGTGACCCCGTCATAAATATGAGACAGATACCAAGTGGTCTGAAGTTTGATCACGTGACCATGGGGATGCTGCAGTGGCCGTAAGTGTGAAAAACTCATTTTTTCCAGTGCCGTTGTAACTTCAAATGGTCACTAAATGAACTGCTTTAAGTGTGCAGCAGCTGCCAAAAAAGCCAACACAATTCTGGGCTGCATCAACAGAGGGATAGAATCAAGATCATGTGAAGTGTTAAGACCACTTTATAATGCCTTGGTAAGGCCACACGGCATCCAGTTTTGGTCACCACGATGTAAAAAAGATGTGGAGACTCTAGAAAGGGTGCAGAGAAGCGCAACAAAGATGATTAGGGGACTGGAAGCTAAGAACAGTTGCAGGAACTGGGTATGTCTAGTTTAAGGAAAAGGAGGACTAGGGGAGACATGATAGAAGTCTTCCAATATCTCTGGGGCTGCCCCAAAGAAGAGGGAGTCAAGCTCTTCTCCAAAGCACCTGAGGGCAGGACAAGAAGCAATAGGTGGAAACTCATCAAGAAGAGAGGCAACCTGGAATTAAGGAGAAATTTCCTGACGGTGAGAACAATTAACCAGTGGAACTACTTTCCTCCAGAAGTTGTGAATGCTCCAACACTGGAAATTTTTAAGAAGAAGTTGGAAGAATTTATCTGAAGTGGTGTAGGGTTTCCTGTCTCAACTAGAAGACCTCCAAGGTCCCTTCCAAATTTTTATTTCTATTCTATTCTATTCTATTCTATTCTATTCTATTCTATTCTATTCTATTCTATTCTATTCTATTCTATTCTATTCTATTCTATTCTACTCTACTCTACTCTACTCTATTCTACTCTAATTCTACTCTACTCTATTCTATTTTCCATTATTCTATTCCATTCCATTCCATTCCATTCTCTTCCACTCCACTCCTATTCTATTCTATTCTATTCTATTCTATTCTATTCTATTCTATTCTATTCTATTCCATTTGATTCCACTCCACTCCACTCCACGCCACTCTATTCTCCATTCCAATATTCTATTCTACTCTACTCTATTCTATTTTCCATTATTCCATTCCATTCCATTCCATTCCATGTTTTCTATTCCATTCCATTCCATTTTCCCTTATTCTATTCTATTCTATTCTATTCTATTCTATTCTATTCTATTCTATTCTATTCTATTCTATTCTAATCTAAGTCAGGGGCTACCTGTATTGCAATGCAGATTTTTTTTTTAAGATCTCTTTAAAATATATCCTCGGTTTTCATTCACCATCTCTCAGTCCTTCTGCAAAGGTGCTTAACAGGAAGTCCTCAACTAACAACCTTAATGGAACCCGAAATTTTAGTTGTAAGTGATCCCAGTCGTTAAACGGGTCATTGCGTGATTGTTTTGTGGTAATGGTTAAGTGAATCACTAGGGCCGTTCAGTTTAAGAAAAATAAAAAGTAGAGCTCTCAAAGGCATTTATTAGAAAGCCCTAACTTATTTATTTAATCTTATATATTTATATCCTATCTCTATTATTTTTACAAATAACCGAAGGTAGAAAACAGTATTTTCTCCCACAATAACAACAACCCTGTGAGGTGGGTTGGGCAGAGAGAGAGAGAGAGTGACTGGCCAAAGTCTATTAGTTAAGACAGTGTTTCCCAAACTTGGCTATTTTAAGGTGCATGGACTTCAACTCCCAGAATTCCCCAAACAGTATGGCTGGTTGAGGAATGCTGGGAGTTGAAGTCCATACATCTTCAAGGGATCAAGTTTGGGAAACACTGCGTTAAGGCACCAAGCTAGAAAGCCAGAGATGATGAGTTCTTGTTCTGCCTTAGCCATAAAAGCTAGCTGGCTGTGTGACTTTTGGCCAGTCACCAGGAGACTGTGAGTTCTAGTCCCACTTTGTCTGTGAAAGATCTCTGGATGACTTTGGGTCAATCACCAGGAGACAATGAGTTCTAGCATCACCTTAGCCATGAAAGATAAGCGGCTGTGATGACCCAGGGCAAGGCACGGAGGCAACACTGTCAGCCGATAGTTTATTGCTCCAACTTTCCCACAAATGCACCCACATTTATGGCACGTCCTGGAGCAAAGCTCACTCACTCACACACACAGAGCCCTCCAGAAGCCTCTGGCTGTGAGGAGTCCAGCAAAACGCTTTTAGCACAACGGCTTCAAGGCAAGAAGTCCGGCAAACTCCAGATGTCGGCAATGGCTCACCAAACTCCACAAATTCAGCACTTGTTCCTGACAAACGCCCCTCCCTACAGCGTCCCCTTGAGTCTCAGTCCCCAAGTGTGCCTTGTAAAAAAAGGTGGGGTGCTCTCCTCCCGGGTCGTCAGGTCAGCCTGTGCTGTTCCTGCCTTCTCTCCACTCTCCATGCTCAGGGATCAGGAGTGGGCGGTCCTTGCTCATTGTCTGAACTCTCCACTCCTCTCTCAGTCATCCTGTCCCTGTTTGTTGTGGCCCCGTCCTCTGAGCCTATCCCATTGGAGGAAGGAAGCTCTGAGCATGAGGAAGAGGAGCCAGCCAGATCTCCCAGCCCCCCCCCCCCTCTGGCACCGTCTCAGGTGCCAGCTGAAAGAGAGCAAAGTAGTGGGGAAACAGGTGTCTCAGATGAGAGTGAGGGAGAGACGTCATTCCTGGACGCACGGCAAAGAAGGCGAGATAAGCGATTACAGCAGCTGAGAAGACGTATGAGGGAATAGACCTGAGTCACTGGACTTGAGTCACAGGACCAATGAGTCACTGGACCACACCCAGAGACTATATAAGACAGGATGGTGGTAAATGATCTCTGTGACGAACAAATACTCAATCGGGTAGTCATTGGAGCTAAAAGCTGAGGCTGATCAGAGACTTTGCTGAATATTTGTTGTGATTTTCTTTCTGTGTACTATTAAAGCACTTGGCAGACGGTGTGCATATCGCTGCCAAGTTAGAGATAAGAACTGGGGTGTGTGCCAAGTGCTTCTTTAACCCTCGACTGGCTGTGTTTTTGTGGGTATCTGTAGAGAGGGACAGATCACTGTTCCTCCCTGCTGGCAAGCTATCCAAGGGGCCCGGGGCTGCTTTGTCCTGCTCCTCCCGGCATTGCTCCGGAGCCAACAAGGCCATCCCCTTGACCTCCGTCAGCCCCAGCTCTGACTCATCTTCCTCCCTGGATTCAATTCAATTCAGGAGGCAATGAGTTCTAGTGCCACTTTAGACATAAAAGCTAGCTAGGTGACTTTGGGACAGTCCTAGGAGACTGTGAGTTCTAGTCTCATTTTAGCTGTGAAAGATCTCTGGATGACTTTGGACCAATCACCAGGAGACAATGAGTTCTAGTCCCACCTTAGACATGAAAAATAGCTGGGAAACTTTGCGCCAGTCACCAGGAGAAGGTGAGTTCTAGTCCCACTTTAGGCCTGAAAGTCCTCTGTTGATTTTGGGCCAGTCCCTCGCTTTCAACCCAACCCACCTCAGAGGCTTGCTGTGGGGAAAATAGGAGGAAGAAGACATCATATTATATTTATTAAATTTATATGCCACCCCTCTCTATCAAGCGACTCTGGGGGGCTGACAGTACAAATTGCGCAGCATTTCTATCCCCACAAAAATATCTGCATTTAAGTAAGCGTGCTGGAAATTATATCTATTGAGGGGCAACTTTTCTTTTAAAATAAAATAGAATGCAAAATGGGCGGGGGTGGGGGAAGAAGAAAGCAGATACAAAGGAAAACCACGCGGTTCATTCATCACATTTTCCTGACCCTTTGCAAATATTTCTGAGATGCAAATTTTCACTAACCTTCTATAGGACTTGCTGATTTTATTTCATTTTAAGTTATTAATGGGCAGCCAGCTGCACGCTTTGCAACTCTGGCTAGACGGCAAAAAGCTGATTTATTTCAAGCTCTTTTTTTATTTTTTTTAATGTTAAAAAGAACGAGCCATGGCTATCCGGATCCACGGCGTTTATAAAGACAACCACACACCTGCTTACCAACTCTCTTATCTTATTTAGTTTATTATTCAAACAGAGCTTCAGGAAATTGGATGCTCTGCCAGCCACAACGATACCATCTCAATGGTCTTTTCAAGGCCCCGTTTTTTTCCACGTGGACGATCATTACCCTTATATTCTTGGCACCACGAGGGGGGGAACAGCCTCCTCGGGTGACGATCAATCAAGCCGCTTCATAAGGATGTCAAAAAAAACCCCAAAAAACCAATGCCATCACGAATTTCGACAGCAGCTGCTTTACCAAAAGATAAAGACACTTGCCGAAGCATAATCTGCCGTGACGGAATAGTTTCGGCCCACTTTTGGGGGGGGGGGTGATTTCTTTGGGAAAGAGGTGTAAGAAAGAAGGTGTGTTTGGACAGTTGGTCGCAGAGTCAGCCAGATGTTCAGACTGAATCTAGCATTTTTGTCCACCTATCGAGGGGACTCGATAGGACCTGGGATAAGCCGATGGGGAATTTTGATGGGGTTGAAAGTCTCATCGCAGGATGTAAGCTGGATCCAAGTCAAGCTGCCTTTTGCAGTTGACTGATGGGGAGTTTGTCAATGCCGATGGTTTTCAGAATAGCAGAATAACAAAATAACAGAATAGCAGAATAGAATAACACAATAGCAGAATACAGAATTTATTTATTTATTTACATATATATGCATGTATTTATTTATTTATTTATTTATTTTACTTTTTATACCGTCCTTCTCCCAGAGGACAACCAACAATAAAATACACCCATATATAACATTTAAAAACAGTTTAAAAGCATATTAAATAATTTGGCCCCAGTGTCATTAAAAATAAACCAACAATTAAAATTCATGTTTAGGCCAGCCCAGCTTGTTGGAACAATAGTGTCTTGAGGGCACGGTGAAAGGTGCGTAGGTCAGGGATCATCCGTATCTCCGGGGGCAATTCGTTCCAGAGGGCAGGTGCCCCCACAAAGAAGACTCTCTCCCTGGGGGTCGCCAGTCGACATTGTTTGACCGACGGCACCCTGAGGAGTCCCTCTCTGTGGGAGCATGTTGGCTGGTGGGAGGCTATTGGCAGCAAAAGGCGGTCTTGTAAGTATCCAGGTCCTAAGCCATGGAGCGCTTTAAAGATGGTCACCACCACCTTGAATCGCACCCGGAAGACCACCGGGAGCCAGTGTAGCTCCCGCTGCACTCGCATATGTTATTCTACATAGAATAACAGAATACAGAATAATACAATAACACAACAGCAGAATAGCAGAATAACACCAATCGCAGAATAGCAGAACAACAAAATAGCAAACTAACAGAATACAGAATGATAGAATAGCAGAGTAACAGAATAGCAAAAGAAAAGTAACAGAATAACAACCGAATAACAAAGTAACAGAATGAGAAGGGACTCTAGAGATCTTCTAGTCAAACTCCCTGTAACCGTTTCAAGTCACAACAGCAGGGAAAAAAGTTATTGTGCTGTTACACTCACACTCACACACAAACCACTGGTGTTAGGAATCTTTTTTTTTAAAATTTAATTTATATGCCGCCCTTCTCCGGAGACTCAGGGCGGCTTACAATGTGTTAAGCAATAGCCTTCATACTTTTGTATATTTTATACAAGGTCAGCTTATTGCCCCCACAAACTGGGTCCTCAATTTACCTACCTTAGAAAGGATGGAAGGCTGAGTCAACCTTGAGCCTCGAACTCGCATAATTGCAGACAGCTGGGTGTTAATAACAGGCTATCTAGCCCGTCGAGCTATCTGAGGCTCTTATATACCTGCTTAGTAGGGCTTTCGGCTCCCCTAAGTGGTGTTCTTTTTTATACAAAGTCAGCTTATTGCCCCCACAATCCAGGTCCTCATTTTACCTACCTCGGAAAGATGGAAGGCTGAGTCAACCTTGAGCCTGGTGAGATTCGAACTTGCAGTAATTGCAGGCAGCTGGTATCACTTTAACATCACTTAAGCTGCTGCACCACCCAGGCTCCAAACCCGAATTAGTATTCCCCAGCAGTCCCCTCTGCTGGCACCATCTCCACCCCAATGGCTATTGAAAAGAAGCCCACACTAGACCGCCACCCCCACCCCCGAGGCAAAGGCAAGGCCACAGTTGAAAAGACACAATCTGAGATTAGTGGTGGGATTCAAATCATTTGACCCTGGGCAAACCGCTTGTTAAATTAACACACACACACACACCCATCAAAGTGGATCCTGGGCTTTACATTGCAATGGAGAAACAGGTAACAGAGCTGCCAGCATGAGGGGACGAGGAGGAGCAGGGAGAAGAAAGAGGGAAAGTGGCCTCAGTTGCCCATTTCTCCATTGCAGCTCAGCGCCCAAGATCCACTTTGATAGCCTGGGGGACAGGGGTGAAATGCTCCCAGTTCAGACCGGATCGCCCGATCCGGTAACTATGGCGGTGGGTGGTTCGGAGAACTGGTAGCAAAAATCCCTGCATTCCCCCCCACCCCATGCTCAGCCGAGCCGCACGATCATCAGAGGCTTTTTTTTTAACTTTTCAAAGCATTTTTTCTACAACCTCTTCCGACGAAAAAATGCCTTGAAAAGTTTTTTTTAAAAGCCTCTGATGGTCATGCGGCTCAGCTGGGATCGTCAGAGGCTTTTCAAAGCATTTTTTTTCTGCAACCTCTTGGCCGAAGAGGTGGTTTAAAAAATGGTTTGAAAAGTCTCTGAGGATCCCAGCTGAGTTGCCTGTTCAGCAGAGAGGTGTTTTTTGAAATGCCTCTGACGATCCCAGCTGAGTTGCCTGATCAGCAGAGAGGTGTTTTTTAAAATGCCTCTGATGATCCCAGCTGAGTTGCCTGATCAGCAGAGAGGTATTTTTTGAAAAGCCTCTCTGACGATCCCAGCTGAGTTGCCTGATCGCCAGAGGCTTTTCAAAGCATTAGAAAAAATGCTTTGAAAAGTTTTAAAAAAAAAAGTTGGCCACGCCCACCCAGTCACATTACCCACCACCAAGCCATGCCCATAGAACCGGTAGTAGCAAATTTTACATTTCACCCCTGCTGGGGGGGGGCGTAATTTAACAACCGGTTCACCCAAATCAGTGCGAACTGGCTGAATCCCACCACTGTCTAAGATTCAAGGCAGGAACACTCAGCCAGTTTCGAAACGGACATCAACATCATTTTGCTCCCCTTGCTGAACTACATAACTGCTTCCTGCGAGGCTGCCTCCTCGCAAATAGCCTGGCTGACCTCCTTTGTGCCTGCCTCCTCTCAGCCCTACGTGCTCTCCGATCCAGAGAAGGAGATAGTTCTTCTTAATCTCCATTGACAGCTGCAGCTGTGTGCCCTCTACGCCCGAAAACTTTGGGCTTCCCGGCTGCACCCGGGCCTCTCCTGTCTGTGGCTCAGCTGGCTGTTCATCTGGTTGCTCCCCTGGGCTTGGGCCCTCCATTCCTGGTTCGTAGCCCTTGGCTCATCCTCCTCCGAACTAGCACCGGGAGAGGCATTTGGGGAAGCATCAGGGGTGGGTGGTCATCACACAACTTATGACCTTTTTCCACACTTACAGCCAGTGGTGAAATCCAAAGTTTTTTACTACCAGTTTGGTGGGTGTGACTTGGTGGGCGTGGCTTGGTGGGCATGGCAGGGGAAGGAAACTGCAAAATCTCCATTCCCTCCCTACTTTGGTGCCAGCCAGAGGTGGTATTTGCCAGTTCTCCGAACTACTCAAAATTTCCACTACCGGTTCTCCAGAACCTGTCAGAACCTGCTGGATTTCACCCCGGCTTACCACCATTGCAGCATCCTCATAGTCACACAATCAAAATTCAGGTGGAATAGAATAGAATCACAGAGTTGGAAGGGACCTTGGAGGTCCTCTAGTCCAACCCCTGCTTAGGAAGGAAACTCTACACCACTTCAGACAAATGGTTATCCAACCTCTTCTTAAAAACTTCGAGTGTTGGAGCATTCACAACTTCTGCAGGCAAGTTGTTCCACTGATTAAAATGCTTGGCAACTGATTCATATTTATGATGGTTGTGGTGTCCTGGGGTCACATGATCCCCTGTGGCAACCTTCTGTTGTGACCTAGGCTTACTAAGTCATTACAAGACACAATTAGTCCGCCAAAAAATCTATTTTATTGTAACAGCTGAGAATTACGTTCATTCCCAGCTGAGTCCCAATTAGTTGCAAAAGAAGTCCTTCAGAAGAATCACCAACCTTTATCTTCTATGACATCCTGTCGAAGGCCTTACTTGGCAAAGCCCCATGAAGTTCAGAAACGAACAACAGATGCCAACAGGAAACAGAGTGAGCAACGTTGCTTTCCTGCAAAAAGGCCCAAGTGCCTTTGTTTCTCTTTTAAGCCTTATGGGAGGGGCCAATCATCTCCTGGCCTTACTCCCAAGTCGTCCCTTTTGCTTTAGTTGCTCTTGCCTTCCGGTAGTTCTGTGCATGCGTGCACTAGGAACAGGCGCCTCCTGTTCCTCTCCCTCTCTGCTGTCTGACTCTGGGGGCTCCAATTCCACACATCGCTCCCAGATGGCCTTGGCCGCCTCTCTGCCTCTGACCCAGAGCCCTAGTCAGGGCCTTTCCCAGACTCCAGGATTGGGCCAGGTTCCTCCCCAGCCTCCTCACTGTCCAACTCCGCTGCCAGCTCGGCAGACCACAACAACTTCTGACAAGCAAAATCAATGAGGAAGCCCGATTCACTTAATCGGGCTTCCCCATTGTTTTGACTAATTTAACAACTGTGGTGATTCACTTAACAACTGTGGCAAGCAAGGTCGTAAAATGGGGCAAAATTCAATAACTGTCTCGCCGAGCCACAGAAATGTTGGGCTCAATCGTGGCTGTAAGTCGAGGACGTTTTTCAGAAGGAAGACAGATTGTGAATGAAAATGGATGAGGTTTTTTTATATACCGTATTTTCCAGCGTATAAGACGACTGGGCGTATAAGACGACCCTCCTCAGAGCCATTTAAGGCTCGTCAGAGCCTTATGGGCTGGTCTGCCTGGTTACAGGAGAATGAGACCCGGCGTATAAGACGACCCCCGACTTTTGAGAAGATTTTTGTGTGTTAGAAAATAGTCTTATATGCAGGAAAATACAGTATATATATATATATATATATATATATATATATATATATATATATATATATATATAGAGAGAGAGAGAGAGAGAGAGAGAGAGAGAGAGAGAGAGAGAGAGAGAAACCTTTTGTGCCTCTCATGAAAAAGAATCCACGATAGACTGAAATATTTTTCTATTAAATCCACCCTCCCACCAAAAAAACATCTGTATTATTCAGCAGGTCCTTTCTTGGAAACTGTGTTTTCGCTCCAGGCTTGTTTCTTCAATTTATTCAAGCGCCTCTCCAGATGTGAAGGAGGCCCATTTGGAAATACGGTGGTGTGAAACCTTCTTATTAGGCATACTTAAAAAAGAAAGTAAAAAAGAAAGAAAATATATTACACTACACATAATTACGGCAGCAAGACTAACCCTAGCCCAATTTTGGAAACTAGAACAGTTGCCAACAGAAGAACAAATAATTCAAAAAATATATAGGTGTGCAGAAATGGATAGATTAACTTTAAAATTAAATAACAAGGAAGACTCACACTATTATCAAATATGGAATAGATGGTATGAATGGATTGATAAACAAGGGGAAAAAAAACAGATGCCAAATACGTCAAGAAATTAAAGGTATTAAATTTACACCGTCAACAGCAAGTTAAGAAAAATGTATATATATGGGTATGTGTTTAAATATCATAGATAGATAAATTTTGTTTATTAATATTAGAATATAAGTAATATTGAATTGTACTTCGTTTTTAGAGTTAAGAATGTTTTATATTTTTTTCTTCTTTTATCTTTTATCTGTTTATATTAAATAAAGTTTTAAAAAAATTTTAAAAAAGGAAATGCGGTGGTGTGAAGCTAGCCGAGATGTGTATGAGCACCGCGAGGGAGGGAGAGAACATCCCCGCAGCAACCACTAAGGAAAACCGGCAACGTTTGGGAAACAAAAGGATTGGGGCTTGAGACAGGAAAGAGAGGGAGGTTCCTTGAGGCTCTCTGAGCTGAATGGTCTGCTTGTAGGCATTTCATTACCCAACATGGTAACATCATCAGTGCTAGCAGGGAGTGTCGGGCTTTCTCTCAGTTTATATACAGTAGCTTCTCCTACTAGTGTGGGGAATGGATGAGGTTACCAAGTTGGATAATATAATATCTGCAAGAAACAACCAAACAACCAGGGAGTACCAAGGACTTCACAATTCTCCTCCTCCTCCTCCCTCTTCCTCCTCCTCCCGCTCCCGCTCCTCCTTCTCCTCCAGCTTCTTTCCCAATCTCTTCTAGCACTGATGATGTTACCTATATGGGCCAAGAAACATCTGGAAAAAAAGCAACAAGCTCAGAGAGCACCAAGGAGCCTACAATCATTTTCCTCCTCTTCCTCCTCCTCATCCTCCTCCCAAACCCCTCTCCCTCCGGGCACTGATGATGTTTGCCTCCAGATGTTGTGGATGCTCCCTCACTGGAGGTCTGTAAGAAGAGATCGGACAGCCAATTGTGCAGCATAGGTGTAGACCAGAGTCCCGTGCTTAAACAGAGGGTTGGACTAGAAGACCTCCAAGGTCCCTTCCTTCCACCCGGACGATTCTGTGTCGTATGTTCCTCTGTTTTAACTGCACATTAACAAAATACTTCAGCTAATCTCAAGTAAAATGTATTGTAAAAAACCTTATACTTTTATGAACTTTTTTTTTTTAATTTGATTTATATGCCGCCCTTCTCCGGAGACTCAGGGCAGCTTACAGTGCGTTAAGCAATAGCCTTCATACTTTTGTATATTTATATTTATACAAAGTCAGCTTATTGCACCCAACAAACTGGGTCCTCAATTTACCCACCTTAGAAAGGATGGAAGGCTGAGTCGACCTTGAGCCTGGCTAGAATTGAACTCGCAGTAATTGCAGGCAGCTGGTTCTTAAATGCTGCCTTTGTAGGCGGCATTACCCCTCTACGCTACTCAGGCTCATTTTACATTAACTTACATTAAACATAAACTTATTCATCTTATTCTCTACAAATCCACTACATAACATTAATGTGACTTAAAACAAAATATAGAAGTTTTAATAATATCCTTCTTGTAACCCTTGAATTTGTATTGAGAGATCTACACTGACCTTAATTTTAACATCCACAATATTTTCCTTTTAAATCCATCAACTTTTATAGATTTTAAACAAAACACTGTTCAACATGTACTTCCAAACACAAGTAAAAAATTTAGCCAGTAGCCTATAACAATTCAAACATAACAGTACTTAATACCTCTCTTTTAACTGCAGATCAATGGGAGGGAATCCTTCCGACTGAAAGGAGAAAGCGTGGAATCGGAGACGCTATCCCTGGGAGAGAGGCTTGCCATATTGGAAAAGGTCTTCCTTTCTCTGTTGCTTGTCATTATTTTTTGATTACTAGGTTGTTTCGCGCCCTGGACCACAAGCCTCCTGCCCTGATGGTCTCCTGGCCCTCAACCTTAATTGCATCCTAGAATTATAATTCCCTACCAACTTCAATTAGCGGTTTAATTAGTCAATTATACTGAGAACAGCAGCGTTTCGGAGAACAGGTGTGAAGTTCTGGGCCGGAGCCAAGAAGGTTGTAATTCTTTAACCCAATGCAATTTACACCTTGTGTTAGGATATAATACAATTATAATCCGGAGCTAAGGGCAGTCCTTTGTCGTTGTTGTGATTGCGATAGTTGTTAATTTTGCTTCGGTCAAGGAGCACCAACTGAGAAAAATCACCGTAGATCCCGTGGAAAAATGGAACTCAGGTAATCCTCGATCTACGACTACAATTAAACCAGTGATGAAATCCAAATTTTTTTACTACCGGTTCTGTGGGCGTGGCTTGGTGGGCGTGGCTTGGTGGGCAAAGGTGTTTTTTTTTCTTTTAAAAGCCTTTGATGATCCCAGCTGAGCCGTGTGATCATCAGAGGCTTTTTTTTTTTTACTTTTAAAAGCATTTTTTTGGCCGAAGAGGTTGTAGAAAAAATGCTTTTAAAAGTTTTTTTAAAAAAAGCCTCTGATGATTGTGCGGCTCAGCTGGGCATGGAGGGGGGGGGGTTGGAGGGGCAAGGATTTTTGCTACCGGTTCTCCGAACCACCCAGTCCGAACCGGGAGCATTTCACCCCTGCAGATACGTAATAATATTCACAGGCATCCAAGCGGCAGCTTGTGTTCTTCTATTTTGCACCTCGGGCAGTTTAAAAAAACAAACAACATTTTAAATACACTTTTTGAACTTACACCGTTTTAAAATTGCAAGCAGAAAGGAAAAGAAAGAAAGAAAAGAAACTAGGGGCTACAGGAGCAACTGTTTTAAAATGCCAGGAGGAAAAAGAAAAAAAAAAGGGAAGCAACCAGGAATAACACGAACTACACAACTGTGTCATGCACCAAGTATGAAGGAGCGCGGAGATTTCTACAGGTCAGTCCTCGACTTACGACTGTAACTGAGCCTGGAATGACAAGTCGTGGTAGTCATGAAATGGATCACCAGGTGACGCCGCCTGATTTTTATGACCTCTTTTGCAGCCGTCGTAAAGGGAACCTTGAGGTCCTTAACCAAACCCCACCGTCATTTAAGTAAACTCCACCGTCATTAAGGGATGCAGTCGTTGTTAAGTGAAGCCCTTTTCTCCAATTGGAGTTTTTGGGTAGAAACCAGAAGTAAACATTGGAAACCAGCAAAAAAAAGAAGAAAAAGGAGAAGAAGAGTCACTTAACAATTGTCTTGCTTAGCAAACAGAAATTTTGGTTTCAATTTTTGGTCATAATTTGAGGACTATCTCGACTTGCATTTATGGCATGCCAAAACATACTTGAGTTCTAAAAGAAAGCTGATATTGTGGAAATTCACATTTTTTTAAGCTTCACGGCACATGCCAAAAAGCAGAGGGGATTCTACATTTTTTTTAAAAAGGGGGGGGCGTTAATTTCCATTAGTACAGTTAGTCCTCGACTTACAACAGTTCACTTTGAGACCCTTCAAAGTTGCAATGGCCCTGAAAAAAGTGACTTGTGTTTTCACATGATCAAAATTCAGACGCTTGGCCACTGACTCATACTTATGACGGTTGCAGTGTCCCCGGGGGTTATGTGATCCTCTTTTGTGACCTTCTGACAAGCAAGAGTCAATGGGGAAACCTGATTTGCTTAACATTTGCTCCCTTTCTCCCTTCTCCTTCCTTCCTCCCTTCTCTTCTTCCTCTTTCCTTTTTCCTCCCTCTCTCCCCTTCTTCCTTCTCCCTTTTCTTTCCCCATCCCTCTCTTTTTCCTTCTTCCCTTCCTTCCCTTCCTTCTCCCTTTCCTTTTCTTACCTCCCTCCCTCCCTTCCCTTCTTCCTTCTCCCTTTTCTTTCCTCCATCCCTCTCTTTTTCCTTCTTCCCTTCCTTCCCTTCCTTCTCCCTCTTTCCTTTTCTTACCTCCCTCCCTCCCTTCCCTTCTTCCTTCTCCCTTTTCTTTCCTCCATCCCTCTCTTCTTCCTTCTTCACTTCCTTCCCTTCCCTTCTTCCTTCTCCCTTTTCTTTCCTCCATCCCTCTCTTCTTTCTTCCTCCCTCCCTCCCCTTCTTCCTTCTCCCTCTTTCCTTTTCTTTCCTTCCTCCTTCCCTTCCCTTCTTCATTCTCCCTTCTTTCCTCCATCCCTTTCTTCCTTCCTCCCTCCCTCCTCCTCTTCCTTCTCCCTCTTTCCTTTTCTTTCCTCCCTCCCTCCCTTCCCTTCTTCCTTCTCCCTTTTCTTTCCTCCATCCCTCTCTTCTTCCTTCCTTCCTCCCTTCCTTCCCTTCCTTTCTTCCTTCTCCCTTTTCTTTCCTCCATCCCTCTCTTCTTCCTTCCTCCCTCCCTCCCCTTCTTCCTTCTCCCTTTTCTTTCCTCCATCCCTCTCTTCTTCCTTCCTCCCTTCCTTCTCCCTCTTTCCTTTTCTTTCCTCCATCCCTCTCTTCTTCCCCCCTCCCTCCCATTCTTCCTTCTCCCTCTTTTCTTTTCTTTCCCTCATCCCTCTCTTCTTTCTTCCTTGCTTCCTTGTTTCATTCTTCCCCTCCCTTCCTCCTCCTTTCTTTCCCAACAACACCTGCAATGATTCGCTTAACAACTGTGGCAAGCAAGGTTGTACAACGGGGCAAAATTCACTTCACAAATGTTTCCCTTCGCCACAGAAATTTTGGACTCAATTGTGGTCGTAGGTCGAGGACCACCTGTATTTATACAGAGGCAGGGGGACGAATGGAAAAATCCACCCCATTTTGCCAGCGACTGCAACATAAAATTACATAATTTGCTCCCGCTTCGAGTTCGTATTCGCCTGACCCTGACTAACAGCTCTCTTCCTGAACGCATCAAAAATCATACTTTGAATTTTTTAAAAATGCCCACCGCTTCTCAATTTATTGTCCATTAGAGCTGTGTGCCGTGCGATTCAGGAGGATTCAGAAGATTCAGAAGAATAATAGGTGCTTGCCTGTTGTGTGTGTGCACAACACAAAGTGGCTGAACTTTTTTTTGGGGTGGGGGAGACAGGGGAAGGGGAAGGGGAGGGGGGGAGGGGAGGGGAGAGGGGAGGAGGCGGGGATCCACTCTGAAAGGAAAGATGCGGCTGCTTTAATAAATCCTCCCATTAACGTTGTGAATCCTTTAATGTAACCTCTTCTTAAAAACTCCCAGTGTTGGAGCATTCACAACTTCTGCAGGCAAGTCGTTCCACTGATTAATTGTTCTCACTGTCAGGAAATTTGTCCTTAGTTCTAGCTTGCTTCTTGCCTTGATTAGTTTCCATCCATTGCAGATTTCAGCAGGTTCTGACCAGTTCTGAAGAACCAGTAGCGGAAATTTTGAGTAGTTCAGAGAACCGGTAGTAAAAAATTCTGACTGGCCCCGCCCCCATCTATTCTCTGCCTCCCGAGTCCCGGCTGATCGGGAGGAAATGGGGATTTTGCAGTATCCTTCCCCTGCCAGGCCCGCCAAGCCAAGCCACGCCCACCAAGCCATGCCACGCCCACCAAGCCACGCCCACAGAACCAGTAGTAAAAAAAAGTTGAAACCCACCACGGTTCCATTGCTTCTTAACAGAATAATAGAAGAACAGAGTTGGAAGGGACCTTGGAGGTCTTCTAGTCCAACCCCCTGCTCAAGCAAAAAAAAAAAAACCACTATACCCATGATGGCGAACCTATGACCCGCGTGCCAGAGGTGCCATGCAGGACCCCACTGCACATGCTGTTTTTGAGCCGTTTTCAGACCCGGAAATGGCCTGGAAATCGGCCTGAAAAATGGCCGAAAAACAGCCTGAAGATGGCCAAAATATAGGCATGTGTGCGCCAGCCAACTAGTCTTCAGGCTTCCAGCGCTCCAGCGCGTGCCCATGCACAGACATGCATGCACATTCCGGTTTGGGCACTCAGTGCTGAAAAGGTTCGTCATCATTGCGCTATACCATTTCCAACAAATTGTTGCCCAATCTCTTCTTAAAAACCTCCACTGATGGAGTACCTACAAGGCCAGCTGTTCCACTGGTTAATTGTCCTTATTATTAAGAAGTTTCTCCTTAATTCCAGGTTGCTTCTCTCCTTGATTAGTTTCCATCCATTGTTTCTTCTCCTGCCTTCTGGTGCTTTGGAGAATAGCTTGACTCCCACTTCTTTGGGGCAGCCCCTGAGATATTGGAAGACTGCTATCATGTCTCCCCTGGTCCTTCTTTTCATTAAACTAGACATACCTGTTATAGAAATCAAGACTCACAAGATTTCCGTGGGTGATCAGAGAGGTTTATTGCACAGATTCAGTGTAAAACAAGAAGCAAAAACACTGAATCCCGAAAGATTATGATGCAGTAACTTAAATACATACTTTTAACATCTTATGATTGGTTACATTTCTGACATTTCTGCTTGGCTAAGTGTGATCTTTTACTCCTGATAATGTTTCCTGAGCTTGACAGCTGAGAAAGGTTAGTTATTTCTGTGGTTTTACCTTTTGAACCCAATACTAAGGAAAGGGGTCCTTCAGAGATCATCTAGACTGACCCCGTTTTATATCATTTTTTTTTATCCAATTTCATTATTCTATTTTATACCCAGTTCCTACAACCATCATTCTTCCTATGTTTTAGCCTCCAGTCCCCTAATCATCTTGGTTGCTCTTCTTTCTAGAGTCTCCACATCTTTTCTTATTTTGTGGTGACCAAAACTGGATGCCGGATTCCAAGTGTGGCCTTACCAAGGCTTTATAAAGCGGTATTAACACTTCACATGATCTTGATTCTCTCCCTCTGTTAATGCAGCCTAGAACTGTATTGGCTTTTTTGGCAGCTGCTGCACACGGCTGGCTCATATTTAAATGATTGTCCACTAGGACTCCAAGACACTATGCGCTACTCTAGACAACAATAAAAAGAAAGAAATGAGAAGAGTGAGAACAAATACTCGGGTTTCCTTCTTGAAACAGAATCACAAGTTTGAGTGGGGAACTACCAGTAGCTTTATGAATGCACCTAATATTGCATTTTGGAGATAAAAGATTTAGAGTCCCTTCAAATTTTGCAATGAACTTCATCAAAGGACAATTCAGGGATTTAGCATAGAAAAAGCTTGTGATACTTACATGCTCTTCTCTGCACTTTTTCTAGAGTCTCACAGAACCGGTCGTAACAAATTTTACATTTCACCACTGACTAGGACTGCAAGTTCCCTCTCACAGTTACTGCTATTGAGCCAGCGAGGAACAGGTGAGTCATTCAAGGTAGAGAAAATGGACTGAGTGTGATGTCCTCACACTATTCTTCTGGCCATCAGCAGGAAAGAGGAACAGCATCGATACCACACAGCGCTCTCTGCCAATTTTCCGTATTTTGAAGTTTGCAAGGTAAGATATGGTCCTGTTCGGCTTTGTTTGAATTCTCCCTTTCCATAGACGGATCGTTCCTTTCCAGCTTCCCCCTTTTCAGCGCGAACAATGAAATTTTTAGAAAGAAAAGAACTCCAGCTACAAATTATTCACCGTAATAGACATTTTCCTAATCCTTGAATACCATTAATGATTAAAAGACAGCAGAGACAGAGAGAGAGAGAACGAGAAGGCATAAAATCTGGCCCGCGGAGCGTTTTAAGCTCATTTGAAATAATGGGTATTTCCAGCATTGATAAGAAGAGCAAAAACTTTTAAATTTTGCCAAAGTATTTCTGAACACAGTTGGAAATGCTGTTTTATTGCTGTGGTAGTTCCGATATTGTCTCCATCATTGTATGTAACTTTTATAACTGGCTCATTTTTAAATATGAACATGTTCCCCAGTGCGATAAAGTGGGGAGACTTTTAAACTGGCCCCCCAAAATAGACATTTGCACCAGTGGTGGGTTTCAAAATTGTTTACTACTGGTTGTGTGGGCGTGGCTTGGTGGGCGTGGCATGGCTTGGTGGGCGTGGCAGGGGAAGGATACTGTAAAAACTCCATTCCCACCCCACTCCAGGGGAAGGATACTGTAAAATCTCCATTCCCTCCCTAATCCAAGGGAAGGTTACTGCAAAATCCCCATTTCCTCCTAATCAGCTGGGACTCGGGAGGCAGACAATAGATTGAAGGGGGGGGGGCATCGGCATTTTTACTACCGGTTCTGTGGATGTGGCTTGGTGGGCATGGCTTGGTGGGCATGGCAGGGGAAGGTTACTGCAAAATCCCCGTTTCCTCCTAATCAGCTGGGACTTGGGAGGCAGAGAATAGATGGGGGCCGGGCCAGTCAGAATTTTTACTACCGGTTCTCCGAACTACTCAAAATTTCCGCTACCGGTTCTCCAGAACCTGTCAGAACCTGCTGGATTTCATCCCTGCCCGGTCAGCTTTCATGCCTAAACTGGGACTATAACTCACTATCTCCTGGTCTATAACTCACCATCTCCAAAGTCATCCAACCGGTTTTCATGCCTAAAACAGGACTAGAACTCACGGTCTTACAGTGCTTTTCATCCCTCTCTAAGTGCTTTACAGAGTCAGCCTCTTGCCCCCAACCACCTGAACCCTCATTTTACCGACCTCGGAAGGATGGAAGGCTGAGTCAAATTTGAGTCAATCAGGATCGAACTACTGGCAGTGGGCAGAGTCTGCCTGCAATACTGCAATCTAACCACTGTGCCATCTTGGCTCATAAGCCCGAGGACTGGTCACAAGTTGTTGCAACATCAAAGTGTCACTGAACAAATGGTTGTTAAATCAACGGCTACCTAACGTATTTTCCGGCGTATAAGACGACTGGCGTATAAGACGACTGGGCGTATAAGACGACCCTCCTCAGAGCCATTTAAGGCTTATCAGAGCCTTTCGGGCTGGTCTGCCTGGTTACAGGAGAATGAGACCCGGTGTATAAGAGCCTGAGTAGCGTAGGGGGGTAATGCCTCCTACAAAGGCAGCATTTAAGATCCAGCTGCTGCAATTACTGGCGAGTTCAATCCCAGGCAGGCTCAAGGTCGACTCAACCTTCCATCCTTTATAAGGTGGGTAAATTGAGGACCCAGTTTGTTGGGGGCAATAAGCTGACTTTGTATAAATATAAATATACAAAAGTATGAAGGCTATTGCTTAACGCATTGTAAGCCGCCCTGAGTCTCCGGAGAAGGGCGGCATATAAATCAAATTTAAAAAAAAAAAAAAAAAGACGACCCCCGACTTTTGAGAAGATTTTTGTGTGTTAGAAAGTAGTCTTATACGCAGGAAAATACAGTATATACCTAATGGGCTCTGGGAAGGAGGGAAGTCCTCAATTTACGACCACAAGAGGGATCCAGATTTCCATTGCAATATACCAAGCGGGGTCTCCCTTCCCATTTTCCCCCCTCCCTCCTGTTTTTCTACGGCCTCCATCAAAGTCCCTATCTAAAAAAATGAAATTCAACATAGAGAAAAGTAAAGTCTTACACTTAGGCAAAAAAAAATCAAAAGTACACATATAGACTGGGGGAAACAAGGCTTAATAGCAGTGACTGCGAGAGGGATCTTGGAGTGTTAGTGGACAACCGGTTAAATTTGAGTCAGCCACATGCGGCGGCAGCCAAAAAAGGCAATGCAATCCTAAACTGCATTAACCATGGATTGTATCTGTTAAGGATATAGTTGTGAGATAACCAGGACCGGTTATGAAGAGAGCATAGAATGTTTGCACATGGAAACGGTGCTGAGAGTAGTTGTGAATAAACTGCATACAAACAGCAAAGTTTGTATACAAGCAAAACCATAGTCCTTTTACCAATCCAAGTCTTAGCCATGCATAAGCAATCCAGAGATACAAAACTTCTTACCGGTTGGTAGAACGATACATGAATCATTCAGGAACAATATAAAACAGTTCATAAAAGCAGTAATAAATAAACCATGATCAAATTGACCATGTAAAGAGACCAAAGATATCTACAACATAGCAGCAGGTAAACTATATGGTGTAATATCCACACTGACTACAATCAAAGAAGCCTGAGTAGCGTAGGGGGGTAATGCCTCCTACAAAGGCAGCATTTAAGATTCAGCTGCCTGCAATTACTTGCGAGTTCAATCCCAGCCAGGCTCAAGGTCGACTCAGCCTTCCATCCTTTATAAGGTGGGTAAATTGAGGACCCAGTTTGTTGGGGGCAATAAGCTGACTTTGTATAAATATAAATATACAGAAGTATGAAGGTTATTGCTTAACGCATTGTAAGCCGCCCTGAGTCTCCGGAGAAGGGCGGCATATAAATCAATTTAAAAAAAAAAAAAAAAAAAACCTCTCCTTAAATACAGTTGCTACAGAGCTCATCCAATCAGGATGCAGAATGACTCAGCAAGACTCTTAAAGCTATATTATACATATTCATACTATAAACATATAATGTTGGCTTATATATTACCTGGCCAACTAGTTAGGCAATGACCATTTCCTAACAGTATCAAGATACTACTACCACTCTATCAAGCCTTAGTAAGACCACACCTAGAATACTGCATCCAGTTTTGGTCACCACACTATAAAAAAGATGTTGAAACTCTAGAAGTGCAGAGAAAAGCAACCAAGATGTTTAAGGGACTGGAGGCTAAAATGAACGATGAACAATTGCAGGAACTGGGCATGGCTAGTCTAGTGAAGAGGAGGACCAGGGGAGACATGATAGCCATCTTCCAATACTTGAGGGGCTGCCAAAGAGAGGAGGGGGTCAAGCTATTTTCCAAAGCACCCAAAGGCCAGACAAGGAATAACGGATGGAAACTGACCAAGGAGAGATTCAACCTGGAAATAAGGAGAAATTTTCTGTCAGTGAGAACAATCAACCCATGGAACAGAAGTTGCCTTCAGAAGTTGTGGGAGCTTCATCCCTGGAGGTTTTCAAAAAGAGACTGGAGTGCCAATTTGTCAGAAGTGGTGTAGGGTTTCCTGCTTAGGCAGGGGGTTGGACTAGATGACCTACAAGGTCCCTTCCAACTCTGTTCATCCATCCCATAATTTAAGCGCCGCTCAGTTTCGAAAACCTGACGTTTGCAGCCAAGCTTGCAGAGCCAACAAGTCGAAGAAAAATCATCCCTGTTGAACAGTTTGGCTTCCGTAAGGACCCTCGTTCTCGGGGCTGGAAACGGAGAGGTTTTCGCCTCCAGCATCCCGTGATGGATACCGAAGTTCCCACGGTTGTCATAGCCACATAAGAAAGCAGAAAACAGACTGCTCCTCTTTTCGCTAATAGGCCTGGTTCTCGGCGGATCTCTCTCTCGGCGTATCGTTATTCCTGTTTCAGAGATAGCTGCGGATCTTTTAACACGGGGATTTAATGAGCAATTTAGCCTGAATGCCAGGCGGGAGATGCTATCACTCTCCGTCAGGCCCAGGTCAAATTGACAACCTGCTTAATTGAGACAGGCTAGGTATTTCGGTCTGCCAAGGAGGTGTTTTCATCCAGAACCCTGGATGGCGACCTTCAAAAGGCAAAGATTTAGAGGGGGGAAAATATCCTTGAGAATAACCACGATGATTTGCTTAACGGCCGCCGGGTGAAAAAAAAGTCCTAAAATTTGATTGGTCGTGCAATGATTCTGCTTAACGGCGGTCATTCCTGGCTCGATTCTGGTCATAAGTCGAGGACAACCAGTGCATGACCCATTTCACAGAGTTTTGCTTCTCCGACACACACACACACACACACACACACACACACACACACAAACCCCATGCCGGCCTCGCCATCCCACCTCCTCCTCATTCCCTGGCGAAGACTCATCTGTTTCCTCATTAACCCCCATGCATTATTCATCCAGGTCAGCCTCTCAGCCGGAGCCATCAACCGGAAGACGGGAAACAGACGGTTGTCTTGATGTGGGAAAATGATTCAGACAAGGTGGGCTGGGGAACTCAAGTAAACAAGGGGAGAATTGTGTGTCAGAACGCTCAGTCGGGGCTGTGGGATGTCAGGAACAGCAGGGACTTGAAAGATCTCTTTCTTTCTTTCTTTCTTTCTTTCTTTCTTTCTTTCTTTCTTTCTTTCTCTCTCTCTCTCTCTCTCTCTCTCTTTCTCTCTCCCTCTTTCCTTCCTTGCTTCCTTCCCTCCCTCCCTTTCTCTCTCTTCTTTCTCTCTCCTTCTCTTTCTTTCTTCTCTCTCTCCCTCTTTCCTTCCTTCCTTTCCTCCCTCTCTTTCTCTCTCTCTTCTTTCTTCCTTTCTTCCTTCCTTCTTTCATTTCTTTCTTTCTTTTCATTCTCTCTCTCCCTCTCTTTCTTTCTTTCCTTCTCTTTCTTTCTCTCTCTCCCCCTTTCCTTCCTTCCTTTCCTCCCTCCCTCTCTCCCTCCCTCTTCTTTCTTCCTTCCTTCCTTCCTTCCTTCTTTCATTTCTTTCTTTCTTTTCATTCTCTCTCTCTCCCTCTTTCTTTCTTTCCTTCTTTCTTTCTTTCTCTCCCTCTTGCCTTCCTTCCTTTCCTCCCTCCCTCCCTCTCTCTTCTTCCTTCCTTCCTTCCTTCTTTCATTTCCTTCTTTTCATTCTCTCTCCTTCTTTCCTTTCTTTCTTTCTTTCTCTCTCTCCTTCTTTCCTTCCTTCCTTTCCTCCCTCCCTTTCTCTCTTCTTTCTCTCTCCCTCCCTCTCTTTCTTCTCTCTCCCTCTTTCCTTCCTTCCTTTCCTCCCTCCCTTTCTCTCTCTCATCTTCCTTCCTTCCTTCCTTCCTTCTTTCATTTTTTCTTTCATTTCTTTCTCCCTCCCTCCTTCTCTTTCTTGCTTTCTTGCTTTCTTGCTTTTGTAGGGAATTAGTAATAAAGATATACTAAAATATAATAATTAATAGAAACTTGTTATTTGTTTCCTGCAACATATTGTCAGACCTTACACTGGTAGGAAATCCCATCTTGAAAAGTCCTTCAAGCTGGGAAAAGTGGAAGGGAAGAGAAGATGAGGACAACGGTTAGGAAATGGTTATTTGTCTAACTAGTTGGTCAGGCAATATATAAACCAACAATGTATGTTTGCAGTCAGAAAGGTATTATATTGCTTTAAGACTGTATTGCATCATCCTGTATCCTGATTGGCTAAGCTCTGTAGCCAATGTACTTAAGGGAAGTCAGGATCATGGCTTGTGTGGACACTACACCATTTTACCTGCTTATTTGCTGTAACTCTCTACCTGATCTCTCTGCATGACCACTGTTTGATCATAGCTAGCTACATGTTGCTTTCTACTATTTATTGAATGTTTTGATATTGAACTTGTTCCTGTTTTGAAACTCAAGAACTGTTTTATTGTGTATGACTACAACTGGTAAGAAGACTTTGTACTTGAAATATCCCTGGATTGATCTTTTAAATCTCGTCTTATCTGTGTATGACAACAACCAGCAACAAGGGGATGGACTCAGTTACAGTGGTGATGGGGGCATCCTTAGAAGATCCAAAGCACCAAGATGGGGATAGATCAGTGATGGCTAACCATTTTGGTGTCGAGTGCCCAAAGCATGCACACAACCCCCAAAAATGCAATATGTGTCCCCAGTGCATGTGCCCCTCCCCCTGTGCATGAGCTCATGTCCCTGTGCATGCACCCCTCCCCCTGTGCATGTGACCTGCCCTCTGTGCATGCGTGGCAGAGAGCTGAAGACCAGCTGGCTAGCGAGAGGCACGCGGGCATGTGCAGTGGAGCTGAGCTGGGGTGATGGCTCACGTGCCCACAGAGAGGGCTGTGTGTGCCACCTCTGGCACAGGTGCCACTGGGATAGATCATCCTGGAGAACATCTATCCATGTGGCCTCCAAAAGTCAACACCAACATGGTGGCACATAACCAAACAAACATGTTGCTGAGCCTTTCCCAGAGGTGGTGACATCTGGAGACCGAGGAGGAGGAGGAGGGGAAGAGGAGGAGGAAGATGAAGAAAAAGAGGAGGAGGAGGAAGAAAAGAAGAAGAAGAAGAAGAAGAAGAAGAAGAAGAAGAAGAAGAAGAAGAAGAAGAGGAAGAAGAAGAAGAAGAAGAAGGGAGGAAGGAGGAGGAAGGAGAAGGAGGAGGAGGAAGGAGAAGGAGGAGGAGGAAGAGAAGGAGAAGAAGAGGGGGAGGAGGATAGAAGGAGAAGAAGAAGAGGAGGAAGAGGAAGGAAGAGGAAGAGGAAGGAGGAGGAGAAGGAGGAGAAGAAGAAGAAGAAGAAGGGGAGGAGGAAGAAGAGGGAGGAGGAGGAGGAGAAGAAGAAGAAGAAGAAAAAGAGGAGGAAGGAGGAGGAAGAGAAGAAGAGGAGGAGGAGGAGGAAGAGGGAGATGGAAGAGAAGAAGGAGGAAGAGGAAAAGAAGGAGAAGAAGGAGGAGGAGGAGAAGGGGAGGAGGAAGAGGGAGGAGGTGGAGGAGGAAGAGGAGGAGAAGAAAAAGAGGAAGAGGAAGGAGGAGGAGGAGAAGAAGAAGAAGATCTGGCTGAACGGGACAAGTGTAGAAAATGTGTTTTCAAGAGGAGGAGTAAACCTTGGGGGCAGGAGATGGGAGCAGATGGTCCTACAGATGCCGGAAGGGAAATGGAGTTGTTGTTCTATTTGGAATTCAACCACGGAAGTCTAACATTTTCCCAGGAGCCATGAGGCTCCTTCCAACCCACCTCTCCAACAGCGAGGAGGAGAAACCTGAGCCATCCTGGCGGGTCAGATGGCAGAAAATAGCGAGTTGGCTCTCCTGCAGAATTCTCTCCCACCTCCTGATTTAGGAATATTGCAGTGAGGGGAGGGGGGATGAGGAAAAAATGAAACTCTTACCCAGCGGTCTGGGAAGTGGGGGAGTTGGAAGGGAGTGCTTTAGTACCCAGACAGAGCCTGGATGGAGGCCATGAAATACTGGGATGTATCAGCAAGCATCCCTTCTTTTTCTCCTTCCTCAGTTCTTCCTCAGTTTCCTCTTGTTTCTCCTTTCCTCCTCCTTTATTTTCTGCCCTTCCTTCTGTTCTTGTGTTTTCATTTCTGCCTTCCCTTCCTTGTTTCTGTCTCTCTCCTCCTTCTCCTTCTCCTCCTCCCATCTTCTCTGTCATTCTTTTCCTTCATCTCCATTTCCTCCTTCCATTTCTTCTATTCCGTTTATCCCTTCCATGCCTTCCTCTCCTTCTTCTCTACTTCCTCTTCCCTTTCTTTTCTCCTTCTTCTCCATTTCCTCCTTCCCCTCCTGTTGTTCTTTTTTCTCTTCCACTTTCTCCTTGCCTTCCTTCCTTTCTTCCTTCCTCTCCTCTCCTCTCCTTCCTCCACCTCTTCCTCTTTTCCTTCTTCTCCATTCTTCTTTCATTCTTTTCCTTCGCCTTCATCACTTTCTCCTTCCTTTTATTCTTTTCTTTCTTCTCCGCCTCCTCCTTCCATTCTTTTCCTTCTTTCCTCTTCTCCCCTTCCTCTTTTCCTTCTTCTCCATTTTTCTTTCATTCTTTTCCTTCACCTTCATCATTTCCTCCTTTTATTCTTTTCTTTCTTCCCCGCCTCCTACTTCCATTCTTTTCCTTCTTTCCTCTTCTCCCCTTCCTCCTCCCCTTCCCCTTTTCCTCCTCCATTTTCTTCTTTTCTTCATTCTTTTCTGTTGTCTTTCTTCTTCATTTCTTCCTTAGGAGAAAAACTAAGGATAAATTTCCTGGCAGTGAGAACAATTAACCAGTGGAACAATTTGCCTCCAGAAGTTGTGAATGCTCCAACACTGGATGTTTTTAAGAAAATGTTGGACAACCATTTGTCTGAAGTGGTGTAGGGTTTCCTGTCTAAGCAGGGGGTTGGACTAGAAGACCTCCAAGGTCCCTTCCAACTCTGTTTATTCTATTCTATTCTATTCTATTCTATTCTATTCTATTCTATTCTATTCTATTCTATTCTATTCTATTCTATTCTATTCTATTCTATTCTATTCTTCTCCCCTTCCATCTTCCATTCCTTTCTTCCTTCTCCTCCTCTTCATCTCCTCCTTCCCTCTCCTCTTCCCTCCATTTTCTCTCTCTCTTCCTGCACTGCCCCACATAAAAGCTGAATTTTGAAAATCCATTTTATGCAAACAAGGCCATTTACATAATGTTTTCTCCGGATCATTTATTCATCTGCTGCTCTGCACAGAGAGGAGGAGAAGAGCTGGCTCCGTTCAAAAGGTTAGTGCTTATTCTTAAACCTCCATGGCCGAGTCAAATACCATGACCAGTTCTGGTTAACACACTTTTTAGGGACAGTGACAAATTGGACTGGGCTCAATGGGAAAAAGTTCAAGGTAGCCTTTTGAATTGGAAATGGACTCCTAGAAGGAATTGCATGAAAGAGCTGGAAAGGTTTGGCAGGCAGAAGAAAAGATATTTTAAAAAAGACACATTAATTATCTTCCAATGTCTAAAAGACTATAATGATGGAGAGGAAATGAGATTATGTTCCTTCAGCACACAAAAAATGGAACAAGCACTGGAAATTTCAAGAAATCTGAGTTCAGCAGAACTTTGCATGGGATGTCGGCCAAGACCTTGGGTTAGATCAGAGGTCTCCGGGCTTGGCAACTTTAAGACCTGTGGACTTCAACTCCTGGAATTTGCCCTTCCTCCCTCCCTTTCCCACTTTTTCCTTCCTTCCATCCATCCTCCCTCCCTCCCTCCCTCTCCCACTATTTCTTTCCTTCCTTCCATTCATCCATCCATTCTTCCTCCCTTTCCCACTTTTTCCTTCCTTCCTCTCTACCTCCCTCCCTTTTCCACTTTTTCCTTCCTTCCTTCCTTCCTTCCTTCCTTCCTTCCTCTCTACCTCCCTCCCTTTTCCACTTTTTCCTTCCTTCCTTCCATCCATCCTTCCTCCCCCTTCCCTTTCCCCCTTTTTCTTTCCTTCTTTCCATCCATCCATCCTTCCTTCCTTCCTCTCTACCTCCCTCCCTTTCCACTTTTTCCATCCTTCCTTCCTTCCATCCATCCTTCCTTCCTTCTTTCCTCTCTTCCTTTTCCACTTTTCTTCCTTCTTTCCATCCATCCTTCCTTCCTCCCTTCCTCTTTACTTCCCTCCCTTTTCCACTTTTTCTTTCCTTCCTTCCATCCATCCTTCCTTCCTTCCCTCTTTCTTTCCTCTCTTCCTCCCTTTCCCACTTTTTCCTTCCTTCTTTCCATCCTTCCTTCCTTTCTACCTCCCTCCCTTTTCCACTTTTTCTTTCCTTCCTTCCATCCATCCATCCATCCTCTCTTCCTCCCGCCCTTTCCCAATTTTTCTTTCCTTCCTTCCTTCCATCCATCCATCCTTCCTTCCTTCCTTCCTTCCCTTTCCCACTTTTTCCTTCCTTCCTTCCTTCCTTCCTTCCTTCCTCTCTCCCTCCCTCCCTCCTTCCCTCGCTCCCTTTCCCCTCCTCCTGTTGAAAGAAAAATCCAGGCCCAGTTCCAAGCCAGGAATAAAATGGAGGCTGCTTAAGAAAGAAATGTCCATTTTTTGATGAGCAGAATCAACATACGCACACAATGTCCAGTTCTGGGACAGCCGACAAATCAGCTTGATGAATGCAAGGGTTTTTATATCTTCTTGATTCCTATGGGGGTCATGTAGGGGTCATGGCTGGCTCTACAGGCAAAAGGGGAAATGCAAATCCTAGGTGTTTGTCTGAGCTAATCTTTTCAACCTTTGGCTTGCCTAACCATGTTGCTTATCGGCAGTCTCTGTCTGACCCAGTCTTTCTGAATGGATCACCAAATCTGCATTTCTGAAAGCTGGCCTCCTCAGTGTCTGCTTGGGGCAGGGAAACTGAGGTTGGTTTCTGCCTTCCTTAAGATTTTCCTCCATTTTTCCTTTAGGAGAAATATTCTATCCTGCCTTTTTTATATATATAAAAAGTTTTTTTTTTTAAGACAAACAAACATATAATACATCAGTCCTTCCGTGTGTCATCTCGGTGTTCCTTCTGTGTCTTCTTCTTTTTGTTACTCCTCCTCTTCTTATTTCTTCCTTAATAAATCCCATTTCTCTATTTCAATATTTCCCCCAAAATAGATATATTTAATGTAACTTCCTCCTGTTTGCTTATCAAATTCCTTATCTATATCTCTTTTCCATCCAATCATAAATTTTCCCCTATATCTTAAAATATTCCATATCCCCTTTCTCTTTAATCCTTAAAGTTAATCTATTCATCTCTGCGCAGTCCAAATTTTTTCTAATTACTTCCCCTTCTAAAAGGATTTTCTCTGCTTTCCATCTTTGTGCAAATACTATTCTTGCTGCAGTTATTATACTATAATCAAATATACATTTTCTTTACTAATTTCCTCTGGTAGGATACCCAGTACAACATTCCCCAAAATATTTCATTGTATAGGAGAGTGGGTGGATGGTAATTTTCTATCCTTCCTTCCTTCCTCCTTCCTTCCTTCCTCCTTCCTTCCTCCTTCCCTTCCTTCCTTCCTCCTTCCCTTCCTCTCTCTTCCCTTTTCCATCATACTGTATGCTTTTTGCTTATCAGCTGTTGCAAGAAGTAACAGAAATGTTGATTGGCAGTTTGACCTGTTATTTTCTAGTTTTCCGTACTCTCCAACCCTTCAATTCAATGCAGTATCATGATGAGGCCTTATGAGAAAAATATGGCAATCAAAAACAAGGCAAATCTTTCTCTCCCCGTCCTAGCCGGTGCACAAAGAATAGGTAGGGTAAACTTCTCTGCTTGCATAATTTGCATTTTCAAGCCCATCTAAGATAAACTAAATTATTGTGGGAGGAGGCAATACGAATCTCGCTTTCGGGTCAATGCCATGAATCTATTTGCGAATCAATATATTTCAAAGAGCTTCAAATTATTCAGACTTATTTCAGCCAAACGGCTTTCTTTTTTCTGGAAGTAAAAACTGTGAGAACTGTGAGAAGTTTTATATCAAAATATATTTTATTCTTTATACTGTTTCCATCTTTCCTTAAAACATTAACAGAATCCACAATGGAGTGAGAATTAATGTCTCCACTAGATAATTGAAACTTAAGGTCAAGCTGAAACTGAATTAATCAAGTAGAAATAGCAAACGGGGGAAAATCAAAGTCAAACTTCCTCTTACCCCCAAATAGTTACCCAAACTTAATCCACATATCAAAGGATAAGGTCTATAAATGCAAACAGAGTTCATTAAATTAGATTTCCTAGCAGAACTCCATGTTCACAAAAATACATAAATGAGTGCTCCCATTGCGAGCTGGTAGCGAAAGTAAGTGGAACCCACCCCTGACCAATACACACACATGCCCCTCAAATGTCACCCTAGAATTGGCACGTAAAAACTTCCACACCCCAGACAAGCTCCCCTATAAAAGTCTGTCACTCTACCTCCTTTCTCTGCAGCTGCCTCTAAAAGCAATCTGTTTTGTAGGAAGAAAAATGCAATCAGGTTCAAACCCAGGAGAAAAACACTGGAAATAAAATGGAGGCTGGCTACAAGGAAAGAAGGACTCTGTTTATTTCGGTGCCAGAAATTTTAGTGACCAGCAACATGTTTCTACGGTGGCTGACAAAATGGCTGAGTGAGTGGATGGATCTTTATAGGGTTCTGGGGTTTTGTGTTTGAGATGCTCCAGGGGATTGTGCAATATAGTGAGTCTTGTGTCTTTTACTATTCCAATGGTGGGGGGTTCATCCTATTAGGTCCTAAAGGGCAGGTCCTGTCCTTAGAATTTGGGTGGGTGGGGGGTGTAAATTCTTAATCCCATCAGCTCCAACCTGGGGGAGCTGGGCTGAAGGCGTTTCATTTATGAATAGGCTGGCCTGGATTTCTTAATGGGCACAAAATATCCACCTCTAAAGACTTCAGGCATCTGCTGGAGACTGTTTCCTGAAGCAGGCAGACTGGGGCTGCTTTCTGCCTTTAAGAGCATGTTTCTCTATTTCTCCTTTGGGGAAATATAATATTCTGCCTCTTTTATTTCACCAGGCGGGCCTGGCTTAATTTTCTCCCTTTTACTTCTTTTAATATGTAAACTTTAAATTGGTTTAAACGATGGGGTTGTTTTAATTTGTCTGGCCAAATTTTGTAATTGTGTATTTTATTGTGTGGCTGTTCACCGCCCTGAGTCCTTCGGGAGTAGGGCGGTATACAAATCAAATAAACAAACAAACAAAAACAAAAAAAAAACGCCCCTTTAAAATATTTCATTCTCTAGGAATATTTCTAGGAATAAATGTTTTTTCTTTCCTCGTAGCTGTCTTTTAAGATCTGTGGACTTTAACTCCCAGAATTCCCCAGCCAGCATTGGCTGGGGAATTCTGGGAATTGAAGCCCACAAGTCTTAAAGTTGCCATGTGTTAGATCGGCGCAGGAAAGAAGAAGTGACCAGCAGGGTTCAAGTAACAAGTTTTAATAACAAGAACTGAACAGCCTGTGCGCTGCCGGAGCTCTCCTTATATACACTCCGGCAGACGCACCGCCCACTGACAGGGATTCAAAACTCCCGCCGAAAGGATCTTTAGCCAATCCCAGGCGGATGCCCTTATAAGGACATAACACTCCTCCCCCCTAGTTCTTAGTCAGTCGATCAGGGAAATAGTCACTAAGATAAACAGGACGTCTACGTGCCCGCGTAGACCTGCGCAGTTCACTGTCAAGATGGACACTCTCCCGGACGGAGGGTGTCTGCTCTGCTCGGGGCTTCTTCCCCGGAGCCGGGCTGGATCCGGCCGTCGAGGACGCGGGCACAGTGTCCGAACCTCCGGCCGGGTCACGGACCTCCGCCTGCGGGCGATGCTGGTCTGCCTCGTTCCTGCACGGATCGTGGAGCCGCCGGTGTGGATCCCTGCTCTTGACCGGTCCGGAACTCCTGAGCCACGGTAGGTCCCTGGGTCTCCCTCGGGTTCCCTCTGGTCTGGGGTCGCGCCGGTCTGGGTCAGGGTGCGAGTCCGGCGGTGGTGGTTGGGTTAAGCCCCCGGGTTCTCCGGTCGAGTCCGGCTTACTCCCGGGGCGGCAGGCGGACGGAATTGGTGACTGGTCGGCTCTGTCGGGGTGGCGTAGGCCTACCTTGCAGGGGTGGTGTCGGCCCTCTCTGCGCGGTTGGTCTGGTGGTGGTGCCGAATGTTCCCTCTGGCCGCTGGGCTGCTCGACCTGGTCGGGTTGGTGTTGGCCTACCCTGCCGGGGTGGTGGAGGCCTTCCTTGCAGGGTTGGTTTTCTGCGCGGTTGGCGGGTTGTTGTAGGGTCTCCTGGAATGTTGGCTGGAGGTCCCCATCTCTGGGCTGCCGGTCGCCCACTTCGCAGGGTTGACGTTGGCTTCCCCTGCTGGGTTGTCCCCGGTCTACTTGCCTTGCCGGATCTGGTATTAGGTTAGGTGCCGGGGTGTTTGTTCTTCCCTCGGGTCGCCGGTGTGCCTCGTCTGGGTGGTTTAGGCCTACTGCGGCGGGGTGGTTTAGGCCTACCTCGTCGGGGTGGTTTAGGCCTACTGCGCCGGGGTGGTTTAGGCCTACCTCGTCGGGGTGGTTTAGGCCTACTGCGCCGGGGTGGTTTAGGCCTACCTCGTCGGGGTGGTTTTCGCTCACTTCCCTCCACCTTTTGCGGAGCTGGTCGAGATGACGTCTCACGATCTGTCCATCGTCCAGCTCAACGCGGTAGGATTTGGGACCGGTTGTGCTGTGTACTGTAGCTTTAAGCCATTTAGGCGAGCCGTGGAAATTAAGAGCGAATACGGCATCACCGACGGAAAACTGGTGAAGTTGGCGACTGGCTGATGCGGGCACCTCAGAGGAGTATTGCGGGTGCAGTCTGTCCAGGGGTGACCTGAGTCTCCTGCCCATTAAAAGTTCGGCGGGGCATTTTCGGGTGGCAGAGTGAGGCGTGATATGCTGGGTAAGCAAAAAAGTGTCAATGCGCTCCTGCCAGTCCCCCGGGCCCATCTTGGCGAGCGACTCCTCCGTGAGTCGCACCATCCGTTCAGTCTGCCCATTTCCGGCCGGTCTGTAAGGGGCAGAGAGGGCATGGCGAATGCCCAAGCCAGCCAGGAAAGCTTCCATGGGCACGGACGTAAGTTGGGGCCCGTTGTCTGAGACCAGAACGTCTGGGAGTCCATGGGTCGCGAAGAGGTGCCGGAGGGCACGGATGGTGGCTTCCGTTGTGGTGGATGCCATGGGGACGACTTCCAACCACTTGGAGTAGGCATCGACCACGATGAGGAGGTGGTGCCCATGAATGGGGCCAGCAAAGTCTATGTGAATGCGCGACCAGGGGGAGCTCAGAGTCTCCCAGGGCATCGGGTCAGATTGAGGCGGGGCGGCTCTGACTTCTTGGCACGGGCTACACCTGGCGACCCAATGTTCAATGTCTTTGTCCAGTGTCGGCCACCAGACGTAGCTCCGTGCCAGGGCTTTCATCCGGACTATGCCCGGGTGTCCTTTGTGCAGCGCCGTAAGAGTCCTTCGTTGAAGAGAGCTGGGAATCAGCACCCTATCTCCCCATAGTAAACAGCCGCGCATGGTGGACAGCTCCCCTTGCTTGCGGCTGAACGGGATGAAGTCGTCGCTGTCCATTCGAGTCGGCCAGCCTCTCAGGACCCAGGAGTGGACTTGCCGGAGGATGGGGTCAGCTCGCGTGTGCGTCGCTACGTCGGCAGATGTCACCGGACAGTTGCTGTCGTTGTCAATATGCAGCAGCTCAAGCGTGGGGGCCGGGTCTTCCACGGATTCGGCGGATGGGCACCTGCTCAATGCGTCGGCGTTTGCGATGGCTTTACCAGGCTGGTGGACGAGGCTGTAAGAGTAGCCGGCGAGGAAGATGGACCAGCGCGTCATCCGGGGGGACATGAAGGCTGGGGTCTGCTTGTCCCCTGCTAGTAGGCCGAGGAGAGGCTTGTGATCGGTGACAATGGTGAATTGCCGTCCATACAGGTATTCGTGGAAGCGCTTCACCCCTGCAACAATAGCCAACGCTTCTTTGTCCAGTTGGCTGTAGTTGCGCTCAGCACTAGACATAGTCTTAGAGAAAAATGCGATGGGGGCTTCACGACCGGTAGGCAGTTCATGGCTGAGCACAGCGCCAACTCCGTACGGGGAAGCGTCACAGGTCAGTCTGAGGGGCAGTGTCTCATTGTATTGAATGAGCACACTGTCTGAGGTCAGAAGTTGCTTAACGGCTCTGAATGCAGACTCTTCCTCACGTCCCCACCTCCAGGAAACCGCCTTCGCCAGCAAGCGATGGAGCGGCTCAGCAACAGTGGCTTTCTGCTGGAGGAAAATAGCGTAGAAGTTAAGCAATCCAAGGAAAGCCTGAAGCTCCGCTTTGTTTTTGGGGCTGGGAGCTTCATGGATAGCTTTAACTTTTGATTTGGTGGGGTGGATGCCAGAACTATCTATCAGATAGCCCAGGAACTCGACTTCCTGTACCCCAATGATGCACTTGTCCCTCCGGACTCTCAAGCCCTTCTCCCTGAAACGCTGGAGAACTAGCCTCAGCCGGTCCAGGAGTTGAGCCTTTGAGTCCCCAGAGATCAGTACATCATCGAAATAAGGCACCACCCCTGGAACGCCTTGGAGAAGGCGTTCCATCATGGATTGGAAAATGCCAGGGGCTGCACTGACTCCAAACTGGAGACGGTTGCACTTAAACGCGCCTCTATGGGTGACAATAGTCTGGGCCTCCGCCGTTTCCTGATCTACTGGCAGTTGCTGGTAAGCCTGGGCCAGGTCCAGTTTTGCAAAAATTTTGCCCTTGCCGAGTGAGTGCAGCAAATGTTGCACTACTGGCACGGGGTATGCGCTCTGCGGCAACGCCTTATTGATGGTCACTTTGTAGTCGGCGCAGATGCGCACAGATCCATCCTGCTTCATGGGGGTCACAATGGGAGTTTCCCATGAAGCATGATCGATGGGTTCCAGGATACCTTGGGCAATCAGCTTATCTAGCTGAGCGTCTACTTTAGCCCGCAAGGCAAATGGAACCCGGCGGGGCTTGAGCCGAATTGGGGTTACCCCCTTGTCCAGATTAAAGGAGATGGGTTTCCCTGAAAAGGTCCCTAACTTACCATCGAAGACTTCTTGGAACTCTCCGATGAGTGAGTCGAGTTCGCCTGAGCTAATCTGATAGAAATAGAAAGCCCCAGTGGCTGGAACCACTCCACGCCCAGCAGGGTCGGGCGGCTATGCTCCACGACGGTTATGGGAAGCTGGCCCTGGAACTGCTTGAAGGCGATCCGGAGGTTGGTCCGCCCGATGACGCCGATGGGGTTGCCGCCGAAATCCACCAGCTTGGAGTGCAGCGGTTCAAGTTGGCGCTTGGAGAGATTCGGCTTCAGTCTCTTGACCTGGTGCCAGTCGATGATCGAATAGACGGAGCCTGAGTCGACTTCCATCGTGCACGGCAAGCCTTCAGCCAACAGTGTCACGTGGAATTTTGTGGCACTGTTGGTGCTGGTGAGGGCGATCGTTGTCTGGTTCACAGCGCCGCCATGAGAACTGTTGCGGTCGTCGCGCTTTTGCTGGATTGAGGACCGTTTGGACGACCTCTGGGAGTCGCGACGATTTTCTGGATTCTGGGGCTTGATCGACTCAGGAACAGGATCAGAGGCTCTGCATGCCTCTGCGATGTGCCCCCTCTTAAGGCAGCGTCTGCAGGTGGCATCCCGCCAGCGACAGGATTGGCGGGGATGGTGTCCCTTGCAACTGCCGCACTGAGCGGCGCGGCGGCCATCGTTTTGAATTTCCCGCCTGGGTGGGCGGGAAACTTTCAAAACGGTCGATTCTCCCTCTGAATCTGTTGGAGTGGTCGAGTCGTCGGATGATTCCGATGACGGTTTGCGGATCTTATGGATCCCTCGGGACTGGAGCATGGCAGCAGCGGCGGTCTCGGATGTTTCAGCAGCCGTAGGCTCCTCAAGAACATCCTTCAGGGACAGTCTTTTCCTGCTCAGGAACTTCTTTTGGAGGTTGGCATCTCTCATCCCGAAGACGATCCCGTCGCGTAAGGCATTGTCAACGTTCTCAAATTCGCAGTTTGCAGCGATTTGACGCAATGCCGCCACAAAGTCTTTAAGCGATTCGCCTTCCTTCTGATTACGTTGGCGGAAGGTAAAGCGGTTCGATATGGGGGTGCCCGTTGGTGCATAGTGGTCTTGCAGGGCAGTCTGCAGATCCACCCAGGACATGACTTCAATGTCCCTGGGTGCGACGAGGTTGACGGCGAGTTCCAGAACGTCGGAGCCGCAGTTAGCGAGGAAAAGAGCCCTCTTCCTCTCGTCGTCTAGGTTGTTGTAACCGTTTCCCCGGAGGAATTGGCGGAAACGTATCATATACGAACTCCACTTCTCCCAGCTGGGGTTGAAGGGAGCCAGCGAGGCGAACGGCGCTTGCGGCGTTGCCATTTCTCAGACCGCGTCGAGTGACTTCAGCTCGTTATGGCGATCGTGCCACGCGGAGGTTCTTCTCTAGACCTTCGTCGCCAGTGTTAGATCGGCGCAGGAAAGAAGAAGTGACCAGCAGGGTTCAAGTAACAAGTTTTAATAACAAGAACTGAACAGCCTGTGCGCTGCCGGAGCTCTCCTTATATACACTCCGGCAGATGCACCGCCCACTGACAGGGATTCAAAACTCCCGCCGAAAGGATCTTTAGCCAATCCCAGGCGGATGCCCTTATAAGGACATAACACCATGCTTGGAGACTCAGGGTTATAGTTTCTCCAACCTAATCTGCTGTGGCCTATTATTATTGTTCCTAATCAATTCCCACGACGCATGGAACACTAACTAACCAGTTCCATTTTAGCCTAATCTGGGACACGGTGTGAATATCCATTACAGAGGCCCGTTGGTTCTTTTTAAAAACCAAAACGTTCCTTATTTCCTAATGATCTTTCTTTCTTTCTTTTTTTCAAACGACACCCCAAATGATCCTAAAGCTTAGCACACAAAACAACAGGGACAGATAACGGCAAGTGTAATTAGAAATATAAATAAAACGGCAATCTCGGGAGAGTTTTTAAAAAGGCTGCGCTTCAGGATGAAAGGGTAGGAAAAACCAGCCCTGGGAATTATGGAAGGCTGCAGATCCTGTGTTGGGACCAAGAAGAAACTTGTTTCATGTCCCCCAGATCTCTCACAGGGAGGCCTAGAGGAGGAACTCTGCATATGGTCAGAAACTCTGTTACGGATCATTCCAGTTTTCCAAGTTCTGCTTTCAGAATCATAAAACCGGCAAATACCACCTCTGGCTGGCCCCAAAGTGCAGTGGGAATGGAGATTTTGCAATATTCTTCCCCTAGGAGTGGGGAGAGAATGGAGATTTTGCAGTATCCTTCCCCTGGAGTGGGGTGGGAATAGGGATTTTGCAGTATCCTTCCCCTGGAGTGGGGTGGGAATGGAGATTTTGCAGTATCCTTCCCCTGCCATGCCCACCAAGCCACGCCCACAGAACCGGTAGGAAAAAAAATTGGATTTCATCAC
The DNA here is from genome assembly GCA_030761175.1 of Masticophis lateralis. Classification (NCBI taxonomy): domain Eukaryota; kingdom Metazoa; phylum Chordata; class Lepidosauria; order Squamata; family Colubridae; genus Masticophis; species Masticophis lateralis. Next base: position 49,938 of record JAUDYJ010000051.1, read on the forward strand.
TCTCACCAACCCTATAACAACTGAAGAACAATTGCAGGAATTCACTAGGTCTAGTGAAAAGAAGGACCCGGGGTGACGTGACACCATTCTTCCAATATTTGAAGAGCTGCCACAAAAAAGAGGGAGTCAAGCTCTTCTCCAAAGCACCTGAAGGCAGGACAAGAAGCAACAGGTGGAAATTTGGTGAACATATTTAGAATAGAATAATAGAGCTGGAAGGGACCTTGGAGGTCTTCTAGTCCAACCCCCTGCTCAGGCAGGAAACCCTATACCATTTCAGACAAATGGTTGTCCAGCATCTTCTTCAAAACATCCAGTGTTGGAGCATTCAGAACTTCTGGAGGCAAGTTGTTCCACTGATCAATTGTTCTCACTGTCAGGAAATTTCTCCTTAGTTTTTCTCCTAAGGAAGAAATGAAGAAGAAAGACAACAGAAAAGAATGAAGAAAAGAAGAAAATGGAGGAGGAACAGAAGAAGGGGAGGAGGAAGGGGAGAAGAGGAAAGAAGGAAAAGAATGGAAGTAGGAGGCAGAGAAGAAAGAAAAGAATAAAAGGAAGGAGGAAATGATGAAGGTGAAGGAAAAGAAGGAAAGAAGAATGGAGAAGAAGGAAAAGAGGAAGAGGTTGCTTCTCTCCTTGATTAGTTTCCACCCATTGCTTCTTGTCCTGCCTTCAGGGGCTTTGGAGAAGAGCTTGACTCCCTCTTCTTTGGGGCATCCCCTGAGATATTGGAAGACGGCAATCATGTCACCCCTAGCCCTTCTTTTCATTAAACCGGACATCCCCAGTTCCTGCAACCGTTCATCGTAAGTTTTAGCCTTGCACAAAGTTAACACCCACCCCTCCTAGAAGAATGAAGTATTTTTGAGAAATATTTTTTAAAAGGCAGAATATGAGTATATTTCCCTTAAGGAGAAACGTGTTTCTAAAGAGAGAAACTCAGAGCCTCAGCTCCCTGCTCCCAGGCAGATACTAAACTGAGGCCAGCCTTTTGAAATGCAGATTTGGTCCATTACTTTACTCCCGGGATTAGCCCTCAGCACCTTCATTGCATCATCAGCATCCTTCAACCAAACATAAACCCACGTGGCACAATGGGAGTCTGACAAGAGACCAGTCCAATCTCACTGCCCCAGCAGAAGATCTTACACCGATGATGGCTAATCTTTTTGCCGTTGCGTGCCAAAAGCATGGGAAGCGTGGAGAGTCGCGGGTGCGGGTGCCCACATCCATAATTCAATGCGCACGTGACCCCCCCACACACACACACAGTTCCCCCTGCTTTTGGCACGTGATGGCCCGGTGGACCCGGTAGGCCGATTTTCCCCCCTCCCCGATAGGCTCGAGAGGCTTTCTAGGAGCCTGGGGAGGGCAAAAACAGCCTTCCCCATCCTCCCAGAGGCCTTCCAGAGTCCGGAAACAGCCAGTTTCCTGACTTCCGGTAGGACCGGAAGGCCTGGAAATCAGTTGGCCGGTGCGCGCATACGCGCTGGAGCTGAGGTAGGGCAACGCTCGCGTGCCCACCAATATGGCTCCACGTACCACCTGTGGCACCCGTGCCATAGATTCGCCATCATGGCCCTACACCATTTCTGACAGATGGCAGTCCAGTCTCTTCTTGAATTTTTCCTCTTTATTTATCTGGGTTTAATCATGCAATGTTACTCAAACTTAGCCACTTTAAGACTCCCCTGGGAGTTGAATTCTGGGCGTTGAAGTCCACAGGTCTTAAAGTGGCCACATTGGCGAAACACTAGTTTAGAGCAGAGGTCTTCAAACTTGGCAGCTTTAAGACTTGTGGACTTCAACTCCCAGGGTTCTCCACCCAGCTAGGAGAACTTTGGGAGTTGAAGTCCACAAGTCTTAAAGCTGCGAAGTTTGGGGACCCCCAGTTTAGAGGGACAAGCCAGCCTAATGCCATTAACACCAACAAACACAAAAGCAGTATTTCTCCCTACTAACAACCAATGATCACATTCTCTAAGCTGAACTAACTCCCCGAAAGCTGAGAAACAGCTTCTAACCAACACCTGCTCCTACCTGATGCAGCTGTAATTTCCATTGATGAAGGATAATCAACCCGTAATTATCTGTTTAGGTTTCCATTCAGGATTAATCTAGCTCTTTTGTGAGACGAGGGAAGACTCACGATGCATTTATTTTTAAAGAGCAAATCCTTTCTCGCATTAGGGAGTGCCAGCCCGGAATAACTGGATGACTTTTGCTCATGGGCATAAGGTCAAAAAAGTCAAGATGGCAGCCACAGTGAGCCCTCAGACCTGTGGGCTTCTGGCATTTCAACATTCTTGTTTGAAAGTCTTTCTCACCCAGCTTCTAAGTCAAACAGTCAAACAAATGGATCCCGGAGCCACTTTTGACTCTGCCACTGGAGAAGACAGGTTGAAGTTCTTGAGCCTAGGAAATTTCAACACCAATCCACCTATAAAATCAGGATTGAGGTTACTACACAACAGCTCAACTTCAGGTAGACAGAAGGCGTGGCATCCAGGAATGTGTGAACACTGAATAGCCATCAATTATTTCAGAATAACAGAATGGGAAGGGACCTTGGAGGTCTTCTAGTCCAACCCTCTGGTCAAGCAGGAAACCCTATACGATTTCAGACAAATGGTTGCCCAAACTCTTCTTGAAAACCTCCAGTGTTGGAGCGATCCCGTTGCGAACTGGTAGTAAAGGTAAGTAGAAACCACCCCTGGGCCAATCATCTCCTGGCCTTACTCCCAAGTCGTCCCTTCTGCTGTCCGACTCTGGGGGCTCTGAAGTCCGCACATCACTCCCAGATGGCCCTGGCCCCATCTCTGCCTCCAACACAGAGCCCTCGTTGGGACCTTCCCCAAACTCCAGGACTGGCCCATGTTCCTCCCCAACGCCCTCACTGTCCGACTCCGCTGCCAGCTCCACAGGCTGCTGGCGGACCACAACAGCCAATGTGGAGGGTTTTTTTCAGCAAATTTTATTAATTTTTTTTTTATTAATCATATTTCTATGCCGCCCACTCTCCGAAAACTCTGGGCGGCTTACAACAATCGACAGTATACTAAATAGCAATAATCTGGATCCTCATTTTACCCAGCTCGGAAGTCTGGAAGGCTGAGTCAACCTTGAGCCGGTGAGATTTGATCCGCTCATCTGCTGAACTAGCAGTCAGCTGAAGTAGCTGCAGTACAGCACTCTAACCACTGCGCCACCTCAGCTCAGTGAGATATAGTCTCGCTGTGCCCAAAGAGAGAAATATCTGCCTCTACCTAGGATCGAATTTACAATATCTTGATTGTGAGGTGAAAGCTCCACCTCTAGGCCAACACACCACTCTGGGGGTGGGGGCTTCCCACAATGCCTAAGCGGAACTAGAACTCACTTTCTCCTGGTGATTGACCCCCAAATCATTCAGCCGTTTTTCATGCCTCAGGAGGCACTAGAACTCTCAAAGTCTTGGTGATTGGCCCAAAGTCAGCCAACCGGCTTTCAGGCCTAAGGCAAGACTAGAACTCACCGTCTCCCAGTTTCTAGCCTGGTGCCTTCACTGCTTTAATTGATACCCTATCCAAAACCCAATTAGACAACAGCCAAATCTCGTGGCACTCGGTTACAACGCAACGTATTTGCCTAAAAAAACGGGGGAGGGAGCCTCTTAACAAATATTATTCACATCAAAGCGTGAAAATTTATTGGTGGCGGAATAAAAGCTTCAGAGGTTCGGGAAAAGAAACATTTTTTTTTCATGCCAAAGAGAAGTCAATTTAAAAATAAATAATCAAAGCCAGCAATTAAAGCCTTCTTTGGCTGTGAAAGCCCACATTAAAATGCTGTATAAAATACATAGCATAAAATAAGGCATCCAATAACAAAGGGAACAAAAATGCTGCAGAGAAAGATTAAGACTTACAGAGCCGCGTTATTATAAAGCAGCCTGGGAAAATAAAAATGTCTTTTTCTTTCTTTCTTTCTTTTTTTTATCATGTAAAAGGCGTTCTTAAATACAGAGAGGGAACACCCAGGGGTAAATTGGAAAAAAGGACCGCTGGAAAATGTAAGCAAAGAAGATTAAACTGTTTATATTTTAGATTTACAAACACTTCAGCCTGTGCATTTTCTCTTTTTTTAAAAAAAGAGAAAAGAAAAAAAACTTTTTGAATTCCATCTATCCCCTAATATTCGTAGCCTGAAGATGGTGATGCTTTTGGTTTTTGTTTCGTTTTTTTTTAATTTTATTTTTTAAGTTCTTTGAAAATGAAATAATCCTCTCTCTCTCTCTCTCTCTCTCTCTCTCTCTCTCTCTCTCTCTCTCTCTCTTAGAAAAAACAACAAACTGTTGATTTTTAATTACTTTTTTCAATTAACAATACTATCCATCAATGCAAATGAATGCAGATGAGTTCATTCTTCTGAGAAATTTTAACACCCTCCATCTTTTCCTGCATTTAAGCTAATTAGTATTTCTGGAAGGGAAAGAAGTCGGCTTGTGTGTGTATGTTTGTGTGCGTGTGCAAGCAAGTGTGTATGTGTGTCCAGAATACAAACACTGCAGGGAATTCAGGGAAAAAAAGCTTCTCTGGCATTGTGTAATAAACTGATTACATAACCTGCAACCTTGTTTTTAATTTCAGCCAGCAAGGGAACAAAACACCAGAGGAAGCACAGATATATAATTGCATAATATGCTTAACAGCCCTTTCCTTCTTCTTCTCCTCTTCCTCCCCTTTCTTTCTTTCTTTCTTTCCTTCTTTCTTCTTCCTTTTTCCTTCTTAATTTCTTTTTTTATCCTCCTTCTTCTTTTTCTTATCTTCCTTCCACCTCCTTCCTCCTTCTCCTCCTTTCTCTTTTCCCTTTCTTCTCTTCCTCTCTCCCTCCTCTTCCCTTTTTCCTTCCTCCTCTACTTCTCTTCCACCTCTTCCATCCTCCTTTCTCCTTCTCCTCTTCCACCTTTCCCTTTTTCCATTCTTCTCTTCCTCTCCTCTTCATCCCCTTGCTCCTTCCTCCTCTACTTCTTCCATTTGTCCTTTCTCCTCCTTCTTTCTCCTTTCTCCTCCTCCTCCTCCTCCTCTTCCCTTTTCCATCCTCCTCCTTCTCTCCCTCTCTTCTTCCACTTCTCTTCCCCCTTCCTTCTGTACTTCTCTTCCCTGTCTTCCTCCTCCTCCTTTGCCACCTTCGGACAAGCAACCTCAATGGGGAAGTCAGCTCTGCTAAACAACTGTGTTACTAATTTAACAACCGCAATGATTCACTTAACAACAATTGCAAAAAAATGGTGGTAAAATGGGGTGCAACTCACTTAACAAATATCTCACAGCAGAAATGTTGGGCTTGATTGTGGTCGTAATTTTTTTTTAAATTTGATTTATATGCCGCCCTTCTCCGGAGACTCAGGGCAGCTTACAATGCGTTAAGCAATAGCCTTCATACTTTTGTATATTTTTATACAAAGTCAGCTTATGGCCCCCACAAACTGGGTCCTCAATTTACCCACCTTAGAAAGGATGGAAGGCTGAGTCGACCTTGAGCCTGGCTAGGATTGAACTTGCAGTAATTGCAGGCAGCTGGATGTTAACTACTGCCTTAGTAGGAGGCATTAGCCTCCTACACCACTCAGGCTTGAGGAGTACCTGACTGCATACAGAGGATCTCATCTCCAAGAACTCCCAGACCCAGGGACACTGCAACCGTCATAAATATGAGTCACTTGTCAAGTTTTACAATGGGTAAGGAGAGGAGATAAGCACAGCCAGGAAACCCATCCCTGTGTGAAAACTCCTCAGACAGGTCCTTTAAAGCCAACCTGGTGCCTTTGATATACAGCTTCAGCCAGGAGCGTGACGATTATTCTAACAAGATGGCCCTGGATTTATCGCCAGAAGGGATACGGAGGCCCTGTGGCAAAAATTCTCGACTCCTGTCTCCTCTCAAGCCGCAAACTCTGTAATCAATTAATCACCAGCAGGCAGGGATGGCTGCAAGAATTATTTAAAACTCCCCGTTCTTAAAGCTGTCAAAAGAAGATTTGAGCAAGAGAGTTTGGGAAACCACAAAAAAAAAGACAACTTATGAGCGCAATTCAACCTAAAATTTATGTTGCTAAGTGAGACACTTGTAAAGTGAGTTTTGCTCCAGTTTACTACTTTTCTTGTAAAGTGAATCAAGACAGTTGTAACATGGTTGTTAAGTGAATCTGGTTTCCCCATTGGCTTTGCTTGTCAGAAGGTTGCAAAATGGGATCACATGACCCTGGGATACTGCGATCGTCATAAATATAACTCAGTTGTCAAGCATCCGAATGTAAGTCATGTGACTACGGGGATGCTGCAATGGTTATAAGTGTGAAAAATGGTCCTAAGTCACTTTTTTCAGTGCCGTTGCAACTTCGAATGGTTGCCTAAAGGAACTGTTGTAAGTTGAGGACTACCTGTAATCAAGGAGAGAAGCAACCTAGGTCTAAGGAGAAATCTGTTGTGGTTGTAAATTGAGGACTACCTGTATTAATGCAAGAAAAAGAAAGAAAGAGAGAGAGAGAAAGAGAAAGGAAGGAAGGAAGGAAGGAAGGAAGGAAGGAAGGAAGGAAGGAAGGAAGGAAGGAAGAAAGAAAGAGGGAGGAGGAGAGAGAGAAAGAAATGAAAGAAAGAAAGAAAGAAAAGGAAGGAAGGAAGGAAGGAAGGAAGGGGGAAGGAAAGGAGGCAGGGAGGGAGGAAGAAAGAAAGAAAGAAAGAACGAAAGAAAAGGAGAGGAAGGAAGGAGAGGAAGGAAGGAAAGAAGGAGAGAGAAAGAAAGAGAAGGAAAGAAAGGGAGGGAGGGAGAGAGAAAGAAATGAAAGAAAGAAATAAAAGGAAGGAAGGAAGGGGGAAGGAAGGAAGAGGGAGAAAGAGAAAGAGAGGAAAGAAAGAAGAGGGAGGAAGGAAAGGAAAAAAGGAAGGAAAGAGGGAGAGAGAAAAAGAAAGAAAGAAAGAAAGAAAGAAAGAAAGAAAGAAAGAAAGAAAGAAAGAAAGAAAGAAAGAGAAAGGGAGGGAGGGAGGGAGAAAGAAATGAAAGGGAGGGAGGGAAGGAGGGAGAAAGAAAAGAAAAGAAAAGAAAAGAAAAGAAAAGAAAAGAAAAGAAAAGAAAAGAAAAGAAAAGAAAAATACTTTGGAGAAATTTGTGTTTTTTCCAAATCCAAAGAGATTTCTCCATTCCTTTTCCAAGCCTGTTCCCCTCCAGCCTCTGAACTCCGCAGCTGTTCCTTCTAACTTTGTACCTCTTGGAAGGCAAAGATGGCAGAGCCACAACCTGTGACTGCACCCGCTCCCTCCTCCTGTGGCTTGGCAGACTGTGTGTTTTGGATGGATGTCAGAGAACAACTGAATCCCTTCCATGTCTCTCCTGTCTGTGCTTCGGAAGTCTTTAGCAGTCAGGTCAGTGATGGGAATTGGCAGGTTTTGAAACAGATACGGTACCTAATCAATCTCTTTTTTTAAAAAAGAAAAGAAAGCATCTCAATTTTTTTACCTACAATGTGCCTTTGGGTGCAACAATAGAAATGTTGGGTTCAATTATGGTTGTAAGTTGAGGACTACCTGCATTTAAGTCCCATATCAGGTCTAGTCTATATACAGTTAGTCCTCGATTTATGAGCACAATTGAGATTGGAATATTGTTTTGGCCCAAACTCTCCTTTTGTACCTCTGTGTCACATCACAACTTACGTACAAAAGACATGAGGTTTGAATCATACTTTTATCCTGCATGCATGGATTTCAGGTCTCAGAATCCCCCAGCCAACACGTATGGACTTCAATTCCCAGAATCCCCCAGCCAGCACATGTGAATTTCAGCTCCCAGAATCCCCTGGTCAGCACGCATGGACTTCAGCTCCCAGAAGCCCCCAGCCAGCCAAGCATGGACTTCAATTCCCAGAATCCCCCAGCCAGCACATGTGAATTTCAGCTCCCAGAATCCCCTGGCCAGTCTGGGGAATTCTGTAAGTTGAAATCCACATATCATAAAGTTGCTGAAGTTAAGAAATCCTGGTTTAAACTCCTGTAATCTATTTGTGTTTGGATCCAACCATCTGGCTTTTGACAAATCTAGTTCAAGCAATATGATCCCATTTCCTGGAATCTAAAAAGCCCAAATCAATCAGGCCGTAAACTGGATCAACCAAAAAGAAGAAGATCCAACTTTCTCTTTAAAATGGATCTGGAGGATGTCTCTCCCAAAAGGTCTGATGAAGTCACCAATCAAGAAATGCAACAAATAAAAACGTCTTTCAGAATTTTACAAAACATCCCGACGGGGTGCCTGAATTTTTCTTTTCTTTTCTTCTTTCCCCCCCACCCCCCCCCCTTGAAAATCAGCAACTAAATGAAGGCTGATGATTCCTGGGCGGGGAGCGTCATTCGAACTCGCAGCAGCACGCCGTCGTCATGACTGACAAGCGCCAGACTTCGCCTTCGGCTCGGCTGTCAATCCGCAGTGCTGTCCGAACACATCAAGCAGCCAAAGATGACAAATCACACAAATGTTGGCATCTCCGACACAGTAGGACGTGTCTCTCAGCACTTCGCGGATCATGACACGCCAGACTGGATAAAACGGACGGAAAAGCTTGTCAATTATATTAAGGAAGGAGATCTGTGCAGATAATGTCATTTCTACACAGCATTTCTACACAGCAACAGATCCAAGCGAACAGAAGCAGGGAAAATCGGAAGCAGGGCCACTGAGGACTAGCAGCTTGGCTTCCCGAATGTGGAAGAAGCAAAACGCATCTCCGTACTTATAGTGTTTTGATCAACCTTGAGTTATTTATAAAAAGAATAGAAGTGGGATTAAAATAAAATAATAAAATGCTGTTAGTAAAAAAAATAATCCAATATTATCAATCGATAAAATAAAATCAAAATAAAATAGTAAAAATAATAAGACAATAAAAGTAATAAAAATAAAATAAAATAAAATAAAAATTAGTTGCTTTAAAACTTTCTGTTTCTCCCTGCTTCCAGTTAGGCCCCATATGGGTGAAATATGTAAATGTTTAATTTTAATACGGTTGTTCCTGCCTTCAGTGAGGAATGGGAAAGGAGAATCAGAATCGGAACAGAGATGGAAGGGACCTTGGAGGTCTTCTAGTCCAGCCCCCTGCTCAACTACATAATCCTACACCATTTCAGACAAATGATTGTCCAATCTCCCCTTTAAAACTTCCAGTGTTGGAGCATCCACAGCTTCTGGAGGCCAGCTGTTCCACTGGTTAATTGTTCTCACTGTTAGGAAGTTTCTCCTTAATTCCAGGTTGCTTCTCTCAATGAGTTTCCATCCATTGCTTCTTGTCCTGCCCTCAGGTGCTTTGGAGAATAGCTTGACTCCCTCTTCTTTGTGGCAGCCCTTCAGATACTGGAATACTATTATCATGACCCCCCCCCCAATTGGGCTTATTATCAGGGGATGTCTTATTTTGTGGGGAAACCTGGTAGCTGCTCTTCTTTAGACTTTTTCCAAAGTCTCAACATCTTTTTTGTAATGTGATGACCAAAACTGGATGCAGTTATTCCAGGGGTGGCCTTACTAAGGTTTTCATAATATTTCACGTAATTTTGATTGTGCCTCTGTTTATACAAGCAGGGATTGTATTACCTTTTTTGGCTGTATTAGCCCCCCAAAAAATTTGGGCTGTATTGTATTAGCACATACCATGTTCCCCGAAAATAAGACCAAGTCTTATATTAATTTTTGCTCCAAAAGACACTTTTTTTTTTAATTTGATTTATATGCCGCCCTTCTCCGAAGACTCAGGGCAGCTTACAATGCGTTAAGCAATGGCCTTCATACTTTTGTATATTTATACAAAGTCAGCTTATTGCCCCCACAAAGTGGGTCCTCAATTTACCCACCTTAGAAAGGATGGAAGGCTGAGTTGACGTTGAGCCTGGCTAGGATTGAACTCGCAGAAATTGCAGGCAGCTGGATGTTAATTGCTGCCTTTAGTAGGAGGCATTAGCCCCCTACGGTACTCAGGCTCTTAGGGCATATATTCTGGTTAGGTCTTATTTTGGGGAAAATACAGTATTAAATGCATCCATCTGGCTGACAGTCTTGACTAGGGTTTATTTTGGGGGTAGGGCTTATATGACGAGCATCCTGAAAAATCTATTTTTCGGTTGGGTCTTATTTTCGGGGAAACAGGGTAGCTGGTTGAGAGGTTTTTCGGAAGGCAGAACGTTTCCATGCTGCAAACTTGGACTTGTACAAATTTCCTTCTATCCAGTGATGGGTGAAAAGGCAGTTCACACCTTTACGGCTAGCCAAGAGGCTACTTTGCGCCTTGCCAGAATTAAAACTGTCTGTCTGGTCCAGTCACGTCAAACTCCAGGCTTCTGGCGTGTTCAATCCAATCTCCGGATCGCAGGAAGCTTTCGCGAATGGTAGTCTTGGCGTCAATGCAGTGTTCTGGGAACTGTAATGTGAATTTCTCAGCCTTATTTATAGCCAGTTCATCGAGTTAAAGTCTCTTTTTTCCAAAATATTTTTGCCAAGGTTTCTACCCACTGCTGTTTAGGACAATGTTTTTTTTCTTCTTTTTCCAAACATAGCAACTTTAAGATGTGTGGACTTCAACTCCCAGAATTCCCTAGCCAGCCTTTGTGGATTTCAGCTCCACTACCTGTAGTTTGACGAGAGGAAGCTTTCTGCTGTAACTCCTACTCCACCCCAAAAAAACTGGCCCCCAGATTCGCAGGCACTGCAATGCCATCCCTTTGGGATGCTTGTCAAAATGGCTTCCTCGCTGCTCATTGCGCATCAAAATGGCTTCCTTGCTGCTCGTTGCGCATCAAAATGGCTTCCTCGCTGCTCACTGGAGATTAAAAATGTGTTCCTCTCTGCTTGCTGCATATCAAAACAGCTTCCTCGCTGCCCGCTGCACATCAAAATATTTTCCTCGCTGCCCGCTGCCCATCAAAATGGCTTCCTCACCGCTCACTGCACATCAAAATGGCCTCCTCACTGCTCGCTGCACATCAAAATGGCCTCCTCACTGCTCGCTGCACATCAAAATGGCTTCCTCACTGCTTGCTGCACATCAAAATGGCTTCCTCACTGCTCGCCGCAGATCAAAATGGCTTCCTCACTTCTCGCTACATATCAAAATGGCTTCCTCATTGCTCGCCACATAACAAAATGGCTTCTCACTGTTCGTTACAGATCAAAATGGCTTCCTTGCTGCACATCGAAAGGGCTTCCTCACTCGCACGACGGTTGTATTCTGCAGTGAAGCAAACAGTCGATGCAGTTTCTTTCTTGGACTCTGTCAGGAGGAGAAAGAAAAGGAGACCGAAACAAACAAAACAGTGCAAATCTTTTGAGCCATCAATCCCTGCTTGGATCCTGCAAGCCGTAAATCCAACATGGGAAGAGAAATTTGGAAATGAAGCGATCGGTCATCTTCGCCGAAGCAACCTGGCCTTTGCAGGATCCCCAACTGGGGTGTGATTGAATCTCGGCCTTATGTCAGAAGTAGCATCTTGCAAACAGTGGGTGTGTTTTTGCTATGCATCATCGTCCAACCGAAGGAACATACAGTGTAGAATCATGAGACTGGAAGGGACCTTGGAGGTCTTCTAGTCCAACCTCCCCGCTCAAGCAGGAAACCCTATAACATTCCAGACAAATAGGTGTCCAATCTCTTCTTTAAAACCTCCAGTGATGGAGCATTCACAATTTCTGGAGGCAAGTTCACCCACAATTCCACAAATAAATTGTTCTCACTATCAGAAAAGTCTTCCTTACTTCTAAGTAAGTAAGACATATCAAAGTGGGCGTGGCCATGGTGGGCGTGGCCTAGTCGGCCTCCTGCACCACAACAGGGGGACATTTTTGCCCTCCCCAGACTCCAGAGGCTTTGCTTAAGCCTCCAGGAGGGTGAAAACGGCCTCCCCAGGCTCCGGAGGCCCTTTGGAGGCTGGAAGTGAGCCCGTTTCCGGCCTTCCTGAATTTCCGTTAGGCCTGTTTTTCGCCCTCCTCGAGCCTCCACACTTGCCCTGCACTCACCTGCATTCAAAACAGGCCACGCGAGGACTTCTGGGAGGGGCAGGGCAGGATGGGCAGGGCCAGCCAAGAGTGGGATTTGGGGGTTCTCTGAACTACACAGAATCTTAGCTAGGGGTTCTTCAGCGGCCCGACCCTGGTCCCGGGGTTAAGTGGTCCCTTTTTGTGACCTTTTGACAAGCAAAGTCAACGAAGAAGCCAGACTCATTTAACGACCGTGTTACGAACTTAACAACTCCAGCGATTCACGAAACAATTATGGCAAGGAAGGTCGTAAAATGGGGCAAAACTCACTTAACAACCGTCTTGCTTAGCGACAGAGATTTGGGGCTCAATCGTGGTTGTAAGTCGAGGACTACCAGCTGTGCCTCCTCTCTTGGCTCCTTCTTCTTCGGCAATTCAGCCGTCCCAGCCTACGTAGGTGACTTTCCAGATGCTTCCTCGCGTTTCTCAAACAGCTTTGCACAGCCGATTAAATCCTTGTTGTAATTAAGGCAGACACAATTAGCTGTCAAGAAGGGCAGTCATCTGTTTTATGTTGCAATCTCCACAACAAGGCCCGGTTGTTTGAAAAGATTGTCATTTTCCCCAACACATTTCATCATTTACCCCCGGTCTCTGTGTCAGATGGTGAAATAGGAAAGGGAGAGAAAGAAAAGAAAGAAATTAAACACACAAATATTTTTGCACGCTGCACGTCCGCAGCACCCTGTGGCAGCCAGTGCTGGTAGAAGAGGAAAGGGAGGCGGGGAGGTTTTAGGAAAAAATCACACAATGCGCCTTGCCAAAGCTTATAAAAGTAATGTACTCTGAAAATGAATGCATTTCAGAACATTTCAAGAGGTGGGAAAGTAATTTGTCTCCTAAGAAATAACTACAGTATGAACGTGTTTTGGGGGGTGTTTTTTTTTTCTCGCTTGCTGACTTTTAGCAAGCTTGCCTTTGACTCAAGGCTGGGAGGAAAGAGAGAGAGGGGGGAAAAAATGGATTTTCCCGTTTGTCTTTCCCAAATTACAGGAAAACAAACCAAGCCATAAAAGAAAACAGAACAGAACAATTTGGGAAGATCCTGTCGTCGAATCGAGCCGAATAAAATAAAATCTACAAGTAGACAGAGACATTTAATAAATTTCCCCCGTTTGCTAAGCTTCGATTTCGGGCGCTGTTTGAGAAGGATTCCCGGGAACTGGAAGAATTTCAAAGACGGGCAATATAAGGATCGTAAGGGACTAGAAACATGAGCCCTACAAAGAGAAATGGAAACTGGGAATGTGTAACAGCAGAAAAGAGATGAGTAAAAGCAGAGTTTCTCAGACGTGGCAACTTAAAGATAGGTGGACTTCAACTCTCAGAATGGCTGGCTGGGGAATTCTGGGAGTTGAAGTCCACCCATCTTCTAGCTGAGAAATACTAGATGCCAAAGCTCTAGTCTAACCTGAAAAATCATTACATTTGGGGGGGGGGGGTGAATCCATGATCATTCACTTTAAATAGTGAACCTGAGTGCTGAATTGTTAAGGACTGGATCATAAACTGGGACAGAGCTTGAGGTTAGGAGAACTGCCAATATATATGATAGATAGATGATAGATAGATAGATAGATAGATAGATAGATAGATAGATAGATAGATAGATAGATAGATAGATAGATAGAGATAGATAGATAGATGATAGATAGATGATAGATAGATAGATAGACAGACAGACAGACAGACAGGAAGACAGGAATAGATACAGTAGATAGATACAGTAGATAGATATGGTAGATAGATAGATATGAAAGAGAGAATTGAAATGGAATGGAATGGAATGGAATGGAATGGAATGGAATGGAATGGAATGGAATAGAATAGAATAGAATAGAATAGAATAGAATAGAATAGAATAGAATAGAATAGAATAGAATAGAATAGAATAGAATAGAATAGAATAGAATAGAAATGACTGACAGACAGACATAGAGATAGAAAGACATATGATAAAGAGTTGATGGATAGAGATGAAAAGCAGGTAGTAGGTAGGTAGGTAAATAGAAAGATGACAGATGATAGATAGATAGATAGATAGATAGATAGATAGATAGATAGATAGAGATAGATAGATAGATAGATAGATAGATAGATAGATAGATAGATGATGGATGATAGATAGATAGATAGATAGATAGATAGATAGATAGATAGATAGATAGATAGATAGATAGATATGATAGATATAGATGAAAGGGAGAATAAAATTAGAGTAGAGTAGAGTAGAGTAGAGTAGAGTAGAGTAGAGTAGAGTAGAGTAGAGAAACAAAAGATAATTAGAGGGCTGGAGGTTAAAACATATGAAGAACAGTTGCAGGAATTGGATATGTCTCAAGGCAGGACAAGAAACAATGGATGGAAACTCATCAAGGAGAGATCCAACCTGGAATGAAGGAGAAACTTCCTAACAGTGAGGACAATTAATCAATGGAATGACTTGCCTCCCGAAGTTGTGGGTGTTTCATCACTAAAAGTTTTCAAGAAATGACTGGACAGCCACCATTGTCTGGCATGGTGTAGTAGGGTCTCCTGTCTGAGCAAGGGGTTGGACTAGAAGACCTCCAAGGTCCCCTCCAACTCTGTTATTCTGTTAAATAAAAGAAACTGAAGCTAGCTAAGAGGGCCTTCTAATGGATGCTGTACTTAAGAGGCAGAGAAATCGGTTCAGCTCCGACTGAATGCACCCTTGGCAAATCAATACTCAAAACAAAACTCCATCATCCTTTGAAGTCTGTGTTTTTTCTCAGCGGCCTGGATGATCGTTGGACGAGAAAGTTCTGACTTTTACACGGATTCCTTTTCCGGAGGCTAAAGATACAGATACAAAAAGAAGGGGAACAAATTGCAGGTGCCACCTGAAACAACGGCAGGAGGGAGGGAGCGTCCCACTTTCCGCTGTTTCACTTATGTGGACCAGGAACTGGGCAGGTTAGGACCAGTTTTCACCCTTGTTCAAAACCATCAGATCTATAGAGGGAGAAGGTATTTCCATAGCGCAGGTGAACAGGGGCCATTGATTGTACTTTACGATAGATTTAGCAGCTGACCGGATCCTGCCACACAGCACTGTTACAAGAAGAGATAGAAGGAGGAAAGGGAGACAGAGGGGAGGGAGGGAAAAGAAGAGAGAGAAAGGGAAAACAAGAAGGAGAAGGAGAGAGGGGGAGGGGGAGGGGGGAGAGAGGGAGAGGAAGGGAAAAAGAAGAGGGAGAGGAGAAGGAGAGGGAGGAAGGGGAAAGGGGAGGGAGAGGAAGAGAGAGAACAAGAAGGAGAGGGAGGAAGGGGAGGCAGAGGGAGAGAGAATGAGAAGGAGAGAGAGGGAGGGGGAGGAGAGAGGGAGGGGGAGGGAAAAGAAGAGAGGGAGAGGAGAAGGGGAGGGAGGGAGAGAGATAGAGAGGGAGAACAAGGAGAAAGAGAGGGGGAGAGGGAGGGGGGACAGGGAGGAGAGGAGTAAAGGAGGGAGAAGGAGCGAGAGGGAGAAGGAAGGAGAGGAAGAAGAAGAGGAATAGAGGGAGGGAGAACAAGAAGGAGAGGGAGAGAGGGAGGGACAGGGTGAGGGAGGGGAACGAGAAGGAGAGGGGTAGGGGGAAGAGGAGGGAGAGGGAGAACAAGAAGGAAAAGGAAAAAGGGGAGGGGAGGCAGGGAGAGGGGGAGAAGAAAAAGGAGGAGAGAGGGAGACGGAGAAGGACAGGGAGAAGAAGGGAGAAGGAGAAGGACAGGGAGCGGGAGGGTGAGGGCGGAGGGGAAAGGAGGGAGAGAGGAGGGATGGAGAAGGAAGAAGAGGGAGAGATGGAGGGGGAGAAAGGGATAGGCAAAGCCAGAGGCAGAAAGACAAAGGACCAGGCGTCCATTGTCCTACTTCAAACATGAGGCTCCCTGGGGAAGCCTCTGAAGCCGGGGAAGATGGAAGGGAAGAGAAGAAGGGGAGGACCAGCAGCAGCCAAGGGGGGGGGGGAATGGACTCCGTTACCGTGGCGAAGGGGACAATATGAGAAGACTGGGAAAAATTCAGTCGGGGACAGATAGATCTTCATGCAGAAAATCTCTCCGTGTGGTCTCTAGGAGTCAAAAATGACTTGATGACACATAATCCATTGCGGATCAATAGATTCACCTTCCCTTAAGCTTTCGGAAAGAGAGAAATACAGATGTTACATTATGTTGCTTGTCATATGGCCCCAAACAAACGCCAACCGGCATGTAAAAGGAATAACAAAAACATCTACCAGGCTGACACCAGGCTTCAGTTCAGCCGGCTGAGGCCTGTTTTAGAGATCTTTGGTTCCACCTGGTGGTGCTTTCCCTGAAACGCTTACAGGAGCCAAATAGAGCCTCCTTAGCCAGAGGCATGCTACCTGTGTGGCACCAGGAGACAGTATTTTCCTCCCACCTCAGGCCGGTACTTGTGGCTTTAGTGGTCCCAGCTGGCAAAACTAATCCCAAAGATTTATGGGTTATGAAGTCCAAAGGTCTCAGTTTGCCTATCCTTGCTCCAGAGAGGCTCTTAATATGTTGCTACACTAGATTCAAGATTCTGGAGAATCCTCAAATAAAATAAAATAAAATAAAATAAAATAAAATAAAATAAAATAAAATAAAATAAAATAAAATAAAATAAAATAAAATAAAATAAATCTTTTAAGACATGTGGACTTCAACTCCCAGAATTCCCCAGTCATCATACATAGTTGGCTGAGGAATTCAGGGAGTTGAAGTTCACACGTGATAAAGTTGTCAAGGATGATAGAAGAATTCTGGGAGTTGAAATTCACACATAATAAAGCTGACCAAGGTATTCTGGGAGTTGAAATCCTCCCACCATAAAGTTGCCAAGATCTGGCTGAGGAATTCTGGGAGTTGAAGTCCACACATCATAAAGCTGCCAAGGGCTGACCAAGGTATTCTGGGAGTTGAAGTCCACATACCATAAAGTTACCAAAGGCTGACCGAGGTATTCTGGGACTTGATGTCCATATATAATAAAGTTGCCAAGGGCTGACTGAGGAATTCTGGGAGTTGAAGTCCTCCCACCATAAAGTTGCCAAGATCTGGCTGAGGAATTCTGGGAATTGAAGTCCACACATCATAAAGCAGCCAAGATCTGACCGAGGTATTCTGGGAGTTGAAGTCCACATACCATAAAGTTACCAAAGGCTGACCGAGGTATTCTGGGACTTGATGTCCATATATAATAAAGTTGCCAAGGGCTGACTGAGGAATTCTGGGAGTTGAAATCCTCCCACCATAAAGTTGCCAAGATCTGGCTGAGGAATTCTGGGAATTGAAGTCCACACATCATAAAGCAGCCAAGATCTGTCTGAGGAATTCTGGGAGTTGAAGTCCACACATCATAAAGCTGCCAAGGGCTGACCGAGGTATTCTGGGACTTGATGTCCATATATAATAAAGCTGCCAAAGGCTGACTGAGGAATTCTGGGAGTTGAAGTCCTCCCACCATAAAGTTGCCAAGATCTGGCTGAGGAATTCTGGGAATTGAAGTCCACACATCATAAAGCAGCCAAGATCTGACCGAGGTATTCTGGGAGTTGAAGTCCACATACCATAAAGTTGCCCAGGCGCTGATTTAGGAACCCCTGTTATTCGCCCCTTTGCTTAAGGCCAGAATCTCAGTTAAAGCCTCAAAGCCATTAGAACAGGATCAGGCTGGTTGCATTCTGGGCATTGTATAATGTTTCCAATCCTTATAAAATGTTCAGGTCTGGCTAGATATAAATCAAGAGCATAAACACTCAGCTGAATTTTTGCAAACAATCCTCAATTCTTTTGCCCATCATTTATTATCTGTCCGCCTCTGCCCAAAGTTCTTTTTGACACCACACAGATTTTCTGTCTCTCCCCCATTCTAATAAAGTTTTATATTTCTCCTCCTTGCTAGAATAAATGCTTTGGATAGGGTGGGACCGAGAAAAACTATAAAAATTTTATAGAAACCATCAAAGAGAAAGAATTCTTTTTATAGAGACCGGGAACCCGTTCTTTACACCTCTTGTTTCACTATCTCCTTCCATAAAGATATCACAGAGTTTTGATGAAATGAAACTAGCCCAATAAACTGAACAGATTTGGACAAAGGGTGCGCTATTTTTTTTTCCCCGTTCGAGATGATGCCAGAATAGAAAAGTGGTTCCCTGCACCGTTTCTAGGGTCTCAATGTATCTTTTGTAGCATGGTGACCAAAACCGGATGCAGAATTCCAAGTGTGGCCTCACCAATTTCACGACCATTTTTACGGTAGCCATTAAGTGAGTTATACACAGGGTTGCTAAGCAAATCACCCAGTCGTAAAGTCAATCCAAGTCAATCACCGATGGGTGTTTTCTGCTGGAGGTAGACGAAAAGGGGTTGCAAAGTATGATCACCTGGACACGGCACATTGCAACTGGTTGTAAAGGCAAGCTGGTGGCCAAGTGCCAGAAAGTGTGATCACATGACTGGGTGGAGGGAGGGAGTGCAATGGTTGTAAGTGCAAGTACAGATTGTCACGTTTCCTGAGACTTTCGTAACTTTGAACTGTCATTAAGTGAACAGTCATACGTTGCTGATTACCTAATTGCTGGGTCTTTAGATTCATGGGGAGAAAAAGAAAGGAGATTCCAGAGAGTGGGGGGAGGGAGGGAGGGAGGGAGGGAGGGAGGGAGATAGGATAGATGGATGGATGGATGGATGGGTAGGTAGGTAAGTAGGCAGGTAGGTAGGTAGATGATAATAGATAGATGATAGATAGATGATAGATAGATAGATAGATAGATAGATAGATAGATAGACAGACAGACAGACAGACAGACAGACAGACAGACAGACAGACAGACAGACAGACAGACGGTGGGTTGCCCTCAGTTTGGACCAGTTCGCAAGAACCGGTAGTAAACTGGTGGGAGGCTCCGCTGACCAACCCGGACATCGTCGGGCTTCACTCATGCACGCACACAGTCCCAGTGTGAACCGGTAGTAAAGGTAAGTAGAACCCACCCCTGGATAGATAGATAGATTAATGATAGATAATAGATAGATAGATAGATAGATAGATAGATAGATAGATAGATAGATAGATAGATAGATAGATAGAGGCAGGCAAGCAGGCAGACAGATAATAGATAGATAGATAGATGATAGGTACTGTAGATAGATAGATAGATAGATAGATAGATAGATAGATAGATAGATAGATAGATAGATGATAAATAGATAAATAGATGCTAGATAAATAGACAGATGATAGATAAATAGACAGACAGACAGATAGATGATAGATATAGATAGATAGATAGATAGATAGATAGATAGATAGATAGATAGATGATAAATAGATAGATGATAGATAAATAGACAGATGATAAATAAATAGACAGACAGACAGAGAGACAGATAGATGATAGAGATAGATAGATAGATAGATAGATAGATAGATAGATAGATAGACAGACAGACAGACAGATAGATAGATGATAAATAGATAGATGATAGATAAATAGACAGATGATAAATAAATAGACAGACAGACAGACAGACAGATAGATGATAGATAGATACAGATAGATAGATAGATAGATAGATGCTAGATAAATAGACAGATGATAGATAAATAGACAAACAGA
Source organism: Masticophis lateralis (assembly GCA_030761175.1). Classification (NCBI taxonomy): domain Eukaryota; kingdom Metazoa; phylum Chordata; class Lepidosauria; order Squamata; family Colubridae; genus Masticophis; species Masticophis lateralis. The sequence continues at coordinate 69,614 of JAUDYJ010000051.1, forward strand.
CAGACAGATGATAGATAGAGAGAGAGAGAGATGATAAATAGATAGATGATAAATAAATAGATGATAAATAGACAGACAGACAGACAGACAGATAGATAGATAGATACATATAGATAGATACATAGACAGACAGATAGATGATAGATAGATAGATAGATAGATAGATAGATAGATAGATAGATAGATGATAGATAAATAGATGCTAGATAAATAAACAGATGATAAATAGACAGATAATAGATAAATAGACAGACAGACAGACAAACATGATAGATGATAGATAGATAGATAGATAGATAGATAGATAGATAGATAGATAGATAGATAGACAGACAGACAGACAGACAGTCAAACAGACAAACAGATAGATGATAGACAGATGAGAGAGAGAGAAGCAGGCAGGCAGGCAGGCAGGCAGATAGATGATAGATAGATGATGAGAGAGAGAGAGAGAGAGAGAGATAATGATAAATAGATAGACAGACATAGACAGATAGATATAGATCAATATAGATAGATTGATATAGATACAGATAGACATAAATATACAGTAGATACATAGACAGACATCCCTCTCTGCTCTGGACCAACTTGCTTAGCTCATTATTGCAAATTTTTCTGCCAGTCCCCAGCGCAAACATTTTAGGCAGTCCCAGTCTACTGTACATCATTATTATTGAGGAAAAGCTTCAATGCAGCCAGACCAACAACACCATTTGAATACCGAAAAGGCGGTCTTGACGTGGATCCAAATTCCTTTCTGGTGTGTTTGGCGGCAGCCTTTTTTCCCCCCTCTCTCTCCTAATTTACTTTTAATCACCCAAAAGCTAAAAGAGAGATCTCGTTTTGAAAACCGTCTCTTTCCACCCAGCTCTAAATGTCTGATGTTCCCTAAACATGTTGCACGATTCTCTCTCTCTTTCTTTCTTTCTTCCTCTCTCTCTCTCTCTCTCTCTCTCTCTCTTCCCCATTTGCCTCAGAGGTATCTATAAAGCGAAAAGGAACGTTAAGGGGGAAAAAAACCACGCTAAAATCTCTTTATCTGTCAAGATTCAAGGATCAGTGCCATAAGCAAGTCAATAATTAATGGGGCGTCTTTATAATACATCACCGCAGCTGCGAGTGTGTGAAATTTCCCAGGATGGATTTTCACGGGTTTTGAAATGATTATATTTCAGGAAGCGTAGAGAGGGAAAACCCGCATTTGTATACAGCCGGGGTGGACGATAAATAGATTGGAATCCACTGGCAAATCTCCAGATGATCGGCTAAAGTATGGCAAGGATTTTTTTAAGACCAAGCCAATAACTGAGGCCCGGATAGGAATACTTAAATGAGGCTGCTGCAAAGGAAGAAGAAGCTTAGCAGAGGAGATTTCGGGGCCAGGATTCAATCCGCTTCTGGTCTCCAGCCTTGAATTATTTGCCCTCCCATCTGAGCCAAGAATTTCATCGACGGATTTGGCGTATGTGGGGGGAAAGAAGAGGAAGAGGAAAAAAAGAATAGAAGGGATGAGAAGGAGGAGGAGGAGGAGGAGGAGGAGGAGGAGGAGGAGGAGGAGGAGGAGGAGGAGGAGGAGGAGGAAGAGAAAAGGGGAAGGGGAAAGAGAAGGAGGATGGAGGATGGAGGAAGGATGAGAGGAAGGGGAAAGGGCAGCAGGAGGAGAAGGATGGAAGAAGGGGAGAAAGAGAATGATGGGTTGGAGGATGAGGAGGAGGAGAAGAAGTAGGAAGATGAGAGGGGGGAAACAGCAGAGGGATGGGAAGGAGGAGGATGGGAAGGAGGAGGGTGGGAAGGAGAAGATGAAGGAGAAGGATGGGCAGGAGGAGGAGAAAGAGGAGGAGGAGGAGGAGAAAGAGGAGGAGGAGAAGGAGAAGGAGGAGAAGAAGGAGAAAGGAAGAGGAGGAGGAAGAGAAAGAGGAGAAAGAGGAGGAGAGGAGAAAGAGGAGGAGAAAGGAGGAGGAGGAGGAGGAGGAGGAGGGGAGAAACAGGAGGAGGAGGAGAAACAGGAGGAGAAAGAAGAGGAGGAGGAGAGGAGAAAGAGAAGGAGAAGAGGAGAAAGAGGAGGAGAAGGAGAAACAGGAGGAGAAAGAAGAGGAGGAGGAGAGGAGAAAGAGGAGGAGGAGGAGAAAGAAGAGGAGAAGGAGGAAGAAAAGGAGAAGGATGGGAAGAAGGTGGATGGGAAGGAGGAGATGGAGGAGGAGGAGGAGAGGAGGAGGAGGAGGATCAGGATCCTAGGGGCCCACTGTTGTAGTGTTGTAGTGCTGTTGATATACTCACTTTTTTTGGTACCTGGGCATATCTGTCCAAGATCACCCTGTTTTTGGTAGCAGAAATATTCAAGATTTCCAGCCGGTTCCTCCATTCCAGCCACTGGCTGAATTTTGGACATTGTTGATTTCTGAGGCCAACCTCGAAAGATGTCATCTGAACACACACACACATACATACCCCATTCTTTCCAAGGAAGTGGTCAGTCTCCTTATTCATTGCCCTGGAAGACCAATCATATGTTGGATGAGCAACAACTTCCTAGCATTAAACTTAAGTGAGTCGGCACTCCTGGTAGTAAATAGAAACTGGACCGAGGATTGAGGATTTGGATGGAGAGACCCATTCTTTAAAACAGCTGGTTCGCCTTTTAGGAGAGCCCTTTGAACCTCAGCTGGACTTCCACACTGGATTTGCAACAGCGAGGAACATCTTTGCAGAATTACAACAAGTAGCTAGAGGCAACTCTTTCTGAACTGAGGAAACTTTCCTGAGATTTAGCTTGTTTTAGATGCAGATGAGGTGAAACAATGGTTATCTAGGCTTTAGTTCCACCTTGTCTTGACTACTGCAATGCATTGCTCATGGGGCGACCCTTAAAAAAATCCAGAAGTTGCATTTAATACAAGCAATCCTCAACTTAGGACCACAATTGAGTTTAACATCTATGTTGTTAAGTGGGAAATTTGTTGCGTGAGTTTTGCCCTATTTTACAACTTTTCTTGGCATATTTGTTAAGTGAATCACAGCAGCTGTTAAATTAGTAACCCGGTTGTTAAGTGAATTTGGCTTCCCCATGGACTTCGCTGGTCACAAAAGGGGGATCACGTGACTCCAGGACATTGCAACCGTCATAAATGAGAGTCAGTTGTCAAGCATCCAAATGTAAAACACACGACCATGGGAATGCTACAACGGTCATAAGTGTGAAAAGCGGTCATAAGTCCCTTTTTTTCCCATGATGTTGTAAATTTCGAGCGGTCACTAAATGAACTGTTGTAAGTCGAGGGCTACAGGTCACAAATTCGACCGTTGCAACTTCCCCACGGCACGTGATCGAAATTCAGATGCTTGGCAATTGATTCATATTTATGACGGTTGCAAACTCACGTGATCCCCTTTTGCGACCTGACAAGCAAAGTCAATGGAGAAGCCAGATTCACTTAACAACCGGGTGACTAACTTAAGAACTGAGGCGGTTCACTTAACAACCGTGGCAAAATTCGTAAAATGGGGCAAAATTCACTTAACAATTATGTCCCCTCACAACAGAAATTTTGGGCTCCATTGTGGACATAAGTTGAGGACTATCCTGTACCAACGGCAACAGTGATTTTAGCAAGTGGTACAAAGCCCAGGGTTCCTTTTGAAAAGTTTTCTGTACTTCAGTTCTATTATTTTTCCCTCCTTTTGGGTGAAAAAAAATCCTTTACTCTAAACCTTTACTGTAGCCACTTTACAGTCTTCAAGTCAATAAAAAGAAATAAGGAAGACAGGTATATAAGAGTGAAATACTAAAAGCAAAGTAAAACAACATTTAAAAAAAAACAGAAGTTCAGCCTTATTTACTGAAGATCAGAGTAAAATCAATAAATATTCTATGCTATAAAAATACAGTGGTCAATATATTTTTCCCCCTTTTGGGTGGAAAAAAAAATCCTTTATCCTAAGCAATTTACTGTAATCATTTTTACATTCTTCAAGCTGATGATAAAAATTTTTTAAAAAAAATTATAGCTACAAAAGAGTGAAATGCTAAAAGCAAAGCAAAAATGGAAGAAAAACAGAAATTTTGGTTGAAGATCGGAGGAAAATCCTCTGCAACGAAATACAGGTATTCCACAATTTAACGACATTTCGTTTAGTGACCATTCAAAGTTACAATGTTTCTGAACAGGGGTGAAATCTACTTACCTTTCCTACTGGTTCGGAAGTGCCGCGCCATGCGCCATCTTCACATCCGATTTTAGACCCTCTGCACATGTGCAAAGCCTTCTGCACATGCGCAGAGGGCCAAAAACTGGTTACTTCCTGGTTAAAACCAGGACGTAACGATGTCCGGGTGGGTGGGCGGAGCCTCGCGACCATTTTTCATAGTTATGACCTTTGCAGCATCCCCATGGCGATGCAATCAAAATTCAGACGCATGGCAACTGACTCGTATTTATGACAGTCGCAGTGACTCCTGGGGTCACGTAATCTCTTTTTGTGACCTTCCAACAAGCCAAGGAGGAAGCCAGATTCACTTAACAACTGGGTTACCAATTAATCAGCTGCAGTGATTCCCTTAACAACGGTGGCAAGAACAATGGTAAAATAGCACAAAACTCACTTAACAAATGTCTCACTTCACAACGGAAATGTTGGTCTCCATTGTGGTCGTAAGTCAAGGACTACCTGTAAATATCCTATGGCATACCATAGGTAGTCCTCGACTTACGACTGTTGAGGTTACAATTGCACCCCAAAAAAGTGACTTACACCTCGTCCTCGCACTTACAACCGTCGTAGCTTTCCCGCGGTCATGTGATCAAAAATTTGGGCACCTGGCAACCGGGATACACAGGTGCTCCTCGACTTACGACCACAATGGAGCCCAATATTTCTGTTGTTAGGCAACACATTTGTGAAGTGAGTTTTGCGAACCCATTTTACGAACGTTCTTGTCCCGGTTGTTAAGTGAATCACTGCAGTTGATAAGTTAGTTCACCCGGTTATTAAGTGAACCTGGCTTCCCCACTGATTTGGCTTGTCAGAAGGTCGCAAAAGGGAATCATGTGATTATTTATTTATTTATTTATTTATTGAATTTCTATACCGCCCTTCTCCCAAAGGACTCAGGGCGGTGAATAGATTAAGATTTCATATACATATAAATATATTTTATAAACAGTAAATAATAAATTGAGTCAACTTGGTGTATCTACTAAGACCTTGGCATAGAATTTTGATGTTTATGCTAGCCCTGCTTGTTGAAATAGAAAGGTCTTCAGGGCACGTTGGAAAGTGGAAAGATCTGGGATTATTCGTATTCCAGGTGGTATTTTGTTCCAAAGCGTAGGTGCCCCCACAGAGAAGGCTCTCTCCCTTGGAATCACCAGACGACATTGTTTTAATGATGGTACCATGAGTAGGCCTACTCTGTGAGAGCGTATTGGTTGGTGGGAGGTTATCGGTTGCAGCAGGTGGTCTTGTAAGTACTCAGGTCCTACGCCATGGAGCACTTTAAAGGTAAGAACCAACACCTTGAAGCGCACTCGGAAGGCCACCGGAAGCCAGTGCAGCTCGCGTAGAAGAGGTGTTACATGTGAGCACCATGTTGCTCCCATAATTACTCGCGCAGCCGCATTCTGGACCAGTTGGAGCTTCCGGGTGCACTTCAAGGGGAGCCCCATGTAGAGAGCATTGCAATAGTCAAGTCGGGAAATGACGAGGGCTTGAGTGACTGTGCGCAATGAGTCCCGGTCTAGAAAGGGACGCAATTGGCGAATCAGGCGAACCTGATAGAAAGCTCCTCTGGCCACGGCTGTTATATGATCTTCTAAAGACAGTCGTGCATCCAGGAGGATGCCTAAATTGCGAGCTTTCTCTGTGGGGGTCAATGACTCATCCCCAATAGTTAGTGATGGGACTAACTGGCTGTACCGGGACGCCGGTAGCCACAGCCACTCAGTCTTGGAAGGGTTGAGTCGAAGTGCCATGGGGAAGTTGCAATGGTCATAAGGGTGAAAAACAGTCATAAGTCCCTTTTTTCAGTGCCATTGTAACTTCAACCGGTCACTAAACGAACTGTTGTAAGTTGAGGACTACCTGTATTTATGACCGTTGCAGCATGCTGGCTTTACGTGATCGCCGTTTGTGAATGACCCAGCCAGCTTCCAACAACCAGTGTCAATGGGGAAAGCCAGATTCACTTAACAACCAGGTGATTCATTTAACAGCTGCAGCGATTTGCTTAACCCACGGGTGGGCAACTGAGGCCCTTTTACAACCTGTGGACTTCAACTCCCAGAATTCTGGCTCAGGAATTCTGGGATTTGAAGTCCACAGGTCCTAAAGGGGCCATATTTGCCCACCCACGGCTTAACCAATTTGGCAAACTGGTTAACAACTTAACAACTGGCTTGCTTGGCCCTGGAAATGGTGGTCCCAGTTGTGGTCATAAGTCAAGGACCACCTGTAAGAAATACCAAGCAGGGTCTGTTAGCGGTTGTTTGCTTTCCCCCTGAGAGAGGCGGTTTATATGGAAGGTTTAACTAATGGATTCCACTTTTTCTTTGTTTGTTTTAAATCTAAGGCAGCTTTAAAGCCATTTTTATGGAGCAGCCAGCTGGCAGAGTTCATTTCTCATGGTTTGCACTTTGCAAAGCCCCTTTCAGCTGAACCTCACGAGAAGTGATTGTTTTGCTCTATTGGTGAGGCCACACTTTGAATTCTGTGTCCAATTCTGGTCACCACGACAGAAAAAAAGATGTGGAGACTCTAGAAAGTGTGCAGAGAAGAGTAACGAAGATGGTTTGGGGAGCTGGAGGCCGAAACATATAAAGAACGGCTGCAGGAACTGGGTATGTCTAGTTTAATGAAAAGAAGGACTAGGGGAAACATGATTGAGAAATAGAATAGAATAGAATAGAATAGAATAGAATAGAATAGAATAGAATAGAATAGAATAGAATAGAATAGAATAGAATAGAATAGAATAGAATAGAATAGAGGAATGAAGAATGGAATGGAATGGAATGGAATGGAATGGAATGGAATGGAATGGAATAGAATAGAATAGAATAGAATAGAATAGAATAGAATAGAATAGAATAGAATAGAATAGAACAGAACAGAACAGAATAGAGGAATGAAGAATGGAATGGAATGGAATGGAATGGAATGGAATGGAATGGAATGGAATAGAATAGAATAGAATAGAATAGAATAGAATAGAATAGAATAGAATAGAATAGAATAGAATAGAATAGAATAGAATAGAATAGAGGAATGAAGAATGGAATGGAATAGAATAGAACAGAACAGAACAGAACAGAACAGAACAAAACAGAACAGAACAGAACAGAATAGAATAGAGGAATGAAGAATGGAATGGAATAGAATAGAATAGAATAGAATAGAACAGAACAGAATAGAACAGAACAGAACAGAACAGAACAGAATAGAACAGAACAGAACAGAACAGAACAGAATAGAATAGAATAGAGGAATGAAGAATAGAATAGAATAGAATAGAATAGAATAGAATAGAATAGAATAGAATAGAATAGAATAGAATAGAATAGAGGAATGAAGAATGGAATAGAATAGAATAGAATAGAATAGAATAGAATAGAATAGAATAGAATAGAATAGAATAGAATAGAATAGAATAGAATAGAATAGAATAGAGGAATGAAGAATGGAATGGAATGGAATAGAATAGAATAGAATAGAATAGAATAGAATAGAATAGAATAGAACGGAACGGAACGGAACGGAACGGAACAGAACAGAACAGAACAGAACAGAACAGAATAGAGGAATGAAGAATAGAATAGAATAAGAATAGAATAGAATAGAATAGAATAGAATAGAATAGAATAGAATAGAATAGAGGAATGAAGAATGGAATGGAATAGAATAGAATAGAATAGAATAGAATAGAATAGAATAGAATAGAATAGAATAGAATAGAATAGAATAGAATAGAATAGAATAGAATAGAGGAATGAAGAATGGAATGGAATAGAATAGAATAGAATGGAATGGAATGGAATGGAATGGAATGGAATGGAATAGAATAGAATAGAATAGAATAGAATAGAATAGAATAGAATAGAATAGAATAGAATAGAATAGAATAGAATAGAATAGAGGAATGAAGAATGGAATGGAATAGAATAGAATAGAACAGAACAGAACAGAACAGAACAGAACAGAACAGAACAGAACAGAACAGAACAGAATAGAGAGGAAGAGAACAGAGTTGGAAGGGACCTTGGAGGTCTTCTAGTCCAACCCCCTGCTTAGGCAGGAAACCCTACACCACTTCAGACAAATGGTTATCCAACCTCTTCCAGTGTTGGAGCATTCAGAACTTCTGGAGCTAATCCGTTCCACTGATTAATTGTCCCCACTACTTTTAAATTGCTTCTCTCCTTGATTAGTTTCCATCCGTTGCTTCTTGTCCTGCGCTCAGGTGCTTTGGAGAATAGTTTGACCCCCCCCTCTTCTTTGTGGCAGCCCCTCAGATATGGAAGACTGCTATCATGACACCCCTAGTCCTTCTTTTCATAAGACTAGGCATATCCAGTTCCGTTCTTTATATGTTTTATCCTCCAGTCCAGTCCCCTAATCCTCTTTGTTGCTCTTCTCTGCATTCTTTCTAGAGTCTCCACATTTTTTAGAGGAGAGAAGGGAAGGGAAGGGAAGGGAAGGGAAGGGAAGGGAAGGGAAGGGAAGGGAAGGGAAGGGAAGGGAAGGGAAGGGAAGAGAAGAGAAGAGAAGAGAAGAGAAGAGAAGAGAAGAGAAGAGAAGAGAAGAGAAGAGAAGAGAAGAGAAGAGAAGAGAAGAGATGCAAGGGACCTTGGAGGCAGTGGTAAAATCCAATTATTTTTACTACCGGTTCTGTGGGCGTGGCTTGGTGGGCGTGGTGTGGCTGGTGGGTGTGGCTTGGTGGGCATGGCAGGGGAAGGATACTGCAAAATTCCCATTCCCTCCCCACTCCTGAGGGAAGAATGTTGCAAAATCTCCATTCCCATCCCACTCTGGGGCCAGCCAGAGGTGGTATTTGCAGATTCTCCGAACTGCTCAAAATTTCCGCTACTAATTCTCCAGAACTTCTGATTCTGGAGAATTAGTGGCGGAAATTTTGGGATTTCACCCCTGCTTGGAGGTCTTCTAGTCCAACCCCCTCAGGCAGGAAACCCTCCATCATTTCAGACAAATGGTTGTCCAATCTCTTGTTAAAAACTTCCAGTGTTAAGAGAATTCACAACTTTTGGAGGCAAGTTGTTCTACTGGATAATTGTTGTAACTGTCAGAAAATTTCTCCTTCGTTCTAGATTGCTTCTCTCTTGGATTATCCCCTTTGGCTGTCACAGAGAAGAGGTGGTCAACCTATTCGCCAAAGGGTTCGAAGCCAACTGGCCTCAGCCAACTCAACCACAGGACAACTCGCGGCGGAACAATTCAGCACTGTATCAAGCTGTTTCCTTCAGGTGCTTTTTATTATCGGTGACCACGTTTTCGTCAAAATGATTATAACGCTTGTATTTCGGAGGGGCCCTGGGTGCCCTCTGAGCTTGCTTGTTTTCTTCTAGACGTTTCATTACCCTAGCTGGGTAATATCATCAGTGTTAGTAAGGAGTGGGAGCTTTCAAGAAGAGACTGGACTGCCATCTGTCAGAAATGGTGTAGGGCTGTGATGGCGAACCTTTTCGGCACTGAGTACAGAAAAGGAAACGCTCATAAGTGGGCGTCTGGGCTGCGACTCGGAAGGGGAGCTACCCAGGGCGCATGTTCACACTCAAAAATGAACTTCCGGTTTCAGCTAGCTACTCTTCTGGGTTTCTGAAGCGCATCCGCCTGCAACGATCAGCTGGTTGGCGCGTGTGCTCACACAGGAAAACAGAAGACCAGATCTTCCAATGTCTAGCACTACCACATGCAAAAAGGCCAGCTGATTATCATGCACACATGCGCACCAGAAACCCAGAAGAGGAACAGGCAACGCCGCATGTACCAGGCGGCATGGCTCCATGTGTCACTTCGGGCACGCGTGTCATAGGTTCGCCATCAAGGGTATAGGGCAGGGGTCTGCAACCTTAAACACTCAAAGAGCCATTTGGACCCGTTTCCCACAGAAAAGAAATCACCGGGAGCCACAAAACCTGGGTGGGCGTGGCCAACTCGACATCACTCACTCCTGCCCAGTCACATGACCACCACCACCACCCAGCCACGCTTACCCAGGTTTTGTGCCTCCTGGTGTTACCTTAGGTAATCGCCCTTACCTTCTTAGGCCAGGTGAGGACTGACTGGGAGGGGAGGGTGAGGGGCGAGGCCAGCCAGTGGTGGGTTCAGCGGACAGGGAGCCACAGTAGGGGGATGAAAGAGCCACATACGGCTCCGGAGCCGCAGGTTGCCGACACCTGGTGGAGGGTTTCCTGCTTGGGTAGGGGGGTGGACTAGATGACCCACTAAAGACCTCGAAGTGCCCTTCCAGCGCTAGGATTCTATGTGCTTTTCCAGATCAAACTGGCTAAACTGGAGCTTGCATCAGCTGATGGCTTCCATTATTTAACCTTTCTTAAATGGAAGTCTTTCGACATCTCACATCACACGGCGCTTAGACGACTCCACGCTGGAGTAGCGGCTTTTTCGTCCCGTGCTCGGTTGCAAGACGTGAAGCTCCAAGTCAACCTCCCCGGACATCTCTGCCTCTCTCGTTTATATCCCAAATGGATGGATCTGACGTGTGGAAGAATCAATTTCTGAGTAAATTGCTTGCTGGACAAAATGGCCATCTTCCCCGCGAGCCAGAAGGGTGATATATCATGGTGTTTTTATGTGTTCACACGCTGAGAGACAGGGGCGAATCAATTGGATGAGGTTCGTTTCTCTGTCAGAGACTGAATATAGCCCCACAAAGGCAGGTTGGGGGCTGAGGGCGGGAGGCTGGGACTAGGAGGCCTCCCTCCACTTACCTGGGAGCCAAAATGGGGCCCGTGGGGATTCCTGGAAGGGGCGGGGCCAGCCAGTAATTTAATTACCGGTTCGTCGAAACCAGCCCGAACCGGCTGAATCTCACCACTGGCTGGGAGGGAGGTGGGAATCTAGCCAGAGCTTCTTTTTCCCCCTTTTGGTATTGGGTTTTTCATTGGTTTAATTGATTTTAGGATTGTTCACACCCAGAGTCAATTGTTTGAGATGGGCGGGGATACAGATGAAAGGGTGGATGGATGGACGGATGGACAGATGGACTGCATGCATAGGTGGGTGGAAGCATGGATGAATGCATAGATAGATGCATGCATGCGTGCGTGCGTGCGTGCGTGCGTGCAGAAGTGGGTGGGTGGAGGATGGAAGGATGGAGGGATGGAAGGATGGAGGGATGGAGGGATGGAAGGATGGACGGATGGACTGCATGCATAGGTGGGTGGAAGCATGGATGAATGCATAAATAGATGCATGCGTGCATGCATGCGTGCAGAAGTGGGTGGGTGGGGGATGGAAGGATGGAGGGATGGAGGGATGGAAAGATGGAGGGATGGAAGGATGGATGGATGGATGGATGGATGGAGGGATGGACAGATGGACGGATGGACTGCATGCATAGGTGGGTAGAAGCATGGATGAATGCATGGATAGATGCATGCATGGGTGCGTGCGTGCGTGCGTGCATGCAGAAGTGGGTGGATGGAGGATGGAAGGATGGAGGGATGGAAGAATGGAAGGATGGAGGGATGGAAGGATGGATGGATGGACAGATGGACGGATGGACTGCATGCATAGGTGGGTGGAAGCATGGATGAATGCATGGATAGATGCATGCTTGTGTGTGTGCGTGCGTGCGTGCGTGCAGAGGTGGGTGGAGGATGGAGGGATGGAGGGATGGAAGGATGGAGGGATGGAAGGATGGAGGGATGGAAGGATGGAGGGATGGAGGGATGGATGGAGGGATGGAGGGATGGAAGGATGGAGGGATGGAAGGATGGAGGGATGGAGGGATGGATGGAGGGATGGATGGAGGGATGGAAGGAGGGGTGCCTTTTCTGCCTCCCAGGATTGTTGTGAAGAGGAATGTGGACGTTTCTTTCTGCTCTGTCCCTCAAATTGTCAGTCAGGGACGTGTCTATTATATACAGTACAGTAAAAGTTCACTTAGTGAACATTCAAACTTACAACGGCATTGAAAAAAGTGACTTACCACCGTTTTTCACGCTTACGAATGTTTCGGCATTCCCATAGTCACATGATTTATATTCGGATCCGTGGTGGGATTCAAATCATTTAACAACCGGTTCTCTGCCCTAATAACCGGCTGGGTGGGCGTGGCCATGGTGGGCGTGGCCAGGGGATGTGACAGGCAGCACTCGACCTCCTGCACCCCCCTGGGAGCAAAAAAAAGGCCGTGGGGGGGCCAGGCCACGCTTTTGGTCTAAGAGGCCTCCCTGAAGCCTCCTGGGAAGCAAAAACGGGCCTAGGAAGCCTCTCTGAAGCCTTCTTTGGAGTGAAAATGGGCCACGGGGGGGGGGGGTATGCCTCCCCCGTGCCCCGTTTTGGGCCTAGGAGGCCTCCCTGCACTTATCTGGGAGCCAAAATGGGGCATGTGGGGACTCCTAGATGAGATGGAGCGGAAGTGATAGGAAGGGGCCAGCTAGCAATTTAACTACGGATTCACCCGAATCGGCCCGAACCGGCTGAATCCCACCATTGATTCAAATGCTTGACAACTGATTCATATTTACAATCGTTGCAGCGCCCCGAGGTCATGTGATCCGCCTCTGCAACCTTCCGACAAGCAAAGCCAACGGGGGGACCGGATTCACTTAATAACTGTGTTACTAACTTAACAACTGCAGCAGGAAAAGTCATAAAACAGGGCAAAACTCACTTAACAAATGTCTCACTTAGCAACATAAATTTCGGGCTCAATTGTGTTCGTAAGTTGAGGACTAGCTGTACACAAATAAACCACAACAGCCACAAAGGAGAAACGAGGCCTAAAGGCTCTTTAAAATGTGTTCAGAGACTGACCTTCCATAGCAAAGTCAGACTTCACCGCATATATTGTTTTAATTTTTCCTTGAACTGCAATTAAGGATTATTATCATCCTGGCTGTTGTTATTATTATTATTATTATTCCTAGGGGCTGTGAATTATCTTTAAGAAATTTCTTAACGTCCTCCGGAGATCTTTTACTTGACAATTCCCTGCTTCGCTTGCTCAAATCCTCAATTTTTTAAAATAAAATCACAGGGGTCTTTTCCCGCTTACCGTCAGGCAAGGGACGGGAGGACAAAGAGAAAACCAATTTTGCCTTTGGCTGAAAATAAAATTGCTTTCTTCTTACCAGCTGGAGACTTTATTATGCCAGGATATCCTAATTTGGTGGGATGGATGGAGAAAAAAGACAAGGCAGGGGTCGGATCAGTGGCTCAACAAATGGAATAAATAAATAAATAAATTTGAAAGTCCTTGACTTATGACTGTTCGTTTAATGACTTGCTTCAATTTACAACGCCGTGGGGGAAAAAGTGATTTGTGACCAGTCCTCACTCTTACGACCGCTGCAGCCTCCCCATGGTCACGCGATTAAAATTTGGCATGTGCAGATACTCCTCGACTTGTGACCACAATGGAGCCAAAAATTTCCATCGCTAAGCAAGACGGTTCTTAAGTGAGTTTCTGCTCCGTTTTATGAGCATTTTCTTCCTCCTCAGAAGTTCATTGGCTGAATTTGTGCCACCCACCCGCTTTCTCAACCCAAGAGCCAATCAGAAGTGGCGGGAAAGGGGCTGGACCTAGGATTGGAAGGTCCATTCTAGTCTCGGCTCACTCCCAGAAGCTCATTGGCTGGGCCAGCCCCTCCCTCTCAGCCCTTCGGTTGTCATGGGGAAGGGGCGGGACTAGGAGGAGACCCAGTCATCACCCCTCACTAATGGAAACTCATTGGCTGAATTTGGATCAGTCCCTCCCTTTCAGCCCAAGAGCCAATCAGGCATAGCGGAGAAGGGGCAGGACTTAGAGACAGGAATCGTGGATTCTAGTGCTCCCACAGGCACAGAACCTCATTGGCTTGGGTCCCTCCTCAGTCTCACAAGCTCATTGGCTGACTTTGGTCCAGTCCTTCCCTCTCAGCCCAAGAACCAATCAGATGCAGTGGGGAAGGGGCTGAAGAAGGCGCAGACTCCGGACCCTGCAAAACCTGTGTGGAAACCCCACTTCAGTCCCCAGAAGTTCCCTATGGAGCTTTGTGCCAGTCATGTTGTGCCAGCCCACCTCACAGGGTTGTTGTTCAAGGAAGAAAGAGATCTTGCACCATACTTAGGTTCTCGCTCAATAAAATCTCACCCAGCTAATCCTTGGCTTACAAACAATTCATTTAATTATCGTTCAAAGATACCACAGCAGTGAAAAAAAGTGACTTATGACCATTTTTCACACTTACGACCAGACTGGAAGCTAAATCCTATGATAAACAGTTGCGGGAACTAGTAGTCCTCAAGTGACAACCATTCATTTAGTGACCATTCAAAGTTACAACGGAATTGAAAAAGTGACTTATGACCGTTTTTCACACTTACAACCGTTGCAGCATCCCCGTGGTCACATGATAAAAATCCAGGCAGTTGGCCACTGGTTCACATTTACAAGGGTCGCAGTATGCCGGGGGTCAGGTGATTCCCCTACCTACACATGCCAATAGTTATCTAGGCTTTAGTTCCACCTTGTCTTGACTACTGCAATGCATGGCTCATGGGGCGACCCTTGAAAACATCCAGAAATGGCATTCGACACAGATATCTAGTCCTCAACTTACAACAGTTCACTCAGTGACCGTTCAAAGTGACAACATTGCCAGAAAAAAGTGATTGATGACCATTTTTCTCATGAACTTCCCCGGGATACATGATTTTCGAAATTTGGATGCACATTGGTGGTTGTGATGCATATTTTGAGAGACAAGGAGCCACAGCAGAGGGGTGAAAGAGCCACATGCAACTCCAGAGCCGCAGGTTGCTGACCCCTGCCCTACAGTCATGTGTCTTGACTACTGCAATGCACTGCTCATGGGGGGACCCTTGAAAACGTCTAGAAATTGCATTTAATACAGGTCGGCCTCAACTTACAACAGTTCATTTAGTGACCATTTATTCGAAGTTACAACATGACTGAGAAAAGTGACTTAACAACCATTGCAACGTTCCCACGGCATGTGATCAAAATTCGGATGCTTGGCGACTGACACACATTTATGACGATTTCTGGGAATTCTGGGAATTGAAGTCCGCATGGCTTAAAGCGGCCGAGGTAGAGAACCACTGCTTGTTATCTTGAGGCAGTCCTCAAGATAACAACGGTTTGTTTAGTGACCGTACGAAGTTACAAGGGCACCGAAAAAAGTGACTTAGGACCCTTTTTTCACACTCCAGACTGTTGCAGCATCCCCATGGTCATGTGATCACAATTCAGACGCTTGGCAACTGACTCATACTTACGACCGCTGCTGTCTCCCGAGGTCGCGTGCTCCCGTTTTGCGACCTTCTGACAAACCAAGCCAATGGGGAAGCCAGATTCACTTAATAACCGTGTTCCTAGCTTAACAGCTGCAGTGATTCGCTTAACAACCGTGGCAAGAAAGTCGTAAAATGGGGCAAAATTCGCTTAACAATCTCGCTTAGCCATAGAAATTTGGGGGTCCGTTGCGGTCGTAACTCGAGGACTACCTGTAGAGAGAAGCCCGAGTTCTTCCGAGCCCATGAAAGGAAAAGGCTTGAACGATCATGATTTAAAGCGTCCTGCACGATGAAAAGAATTGAGCGCTACAGAAATTTTATTTATTCTCCCATTTCTGATCACGCCGGAATCAAACTCTGCTGTGCAAAATGAAACGGTGTCTCCATTTTATTTGTTGTGCTGTCGAAAACAAACAAACTCACTACAGCGCGTTGATAAAATGCAGCCTGGAAAATAAGAGCACAAAATACAGGCCGTCCTTTTCTTACAACCGTTCGTCTCAGACGACTGTCTGAACTTACAACAGCCCTGGGGAAAAAAAATGACTTGGGACAAAATTTGGATGCTTGGTTCATACAGGTGGTCCTCGACTTACAACCGTTCGTTTAAGTGACCATTCGAAGCTACAACAGCACCAGTGGTGAAATCTAAAATTTGTTACTACCAGTTCTGTGGGCGTGGCTTGGTGGGGGGGGTGTAATGCAACTGGGTGGGCGTGGCCAATTTTTTTTTTTTTTTACTTTTAAAAGCATTTTTTCAAAAGGCTCTGACGATCCCAGCTGAGTTGCCTGATCGGCAGAGGCTTTTTAAAACCTCTGCCGATCAGGCAACTCAGCTGGGATCGTCAGAGGCATTTAAAAGAAAAAAAGGGTTTTTTTCTTTTAAGAGCCTTTGATGATCCCAGCTGAGCCGCACGATCATCAGAGGCTTTTTTTTAAATTTTTAAAAGCATTTTTTCCGCCAAAGAGGTTATAGAAAAAAATGCTTTTAAAAGTAAAAAAAAAAAAGCCTCTGATGATTGTGCGGCTCAGCTGGGCATGCGGGGGGGGGGTAGGCATTTTTGCTACCGGTTCTCTGAATCACCCGCCTCCATTGCTACCGGATCAGGTGATCCGGTCCGAACCGGGAGCATTTCACCCCTGAACAGCACGGGAAAAAAGCAACTTGGGACCGTTTCTCACACTTACGACCGTTGCAGTATCCCCATGTGATTTATATTTGGAATTCGGATGCTTGACAACTGACTCACATTTATGACGGCCGCAGTGTCCCAGAGCCATGTGATCCCTCTTTTACGACCTTCTAACAAGCAAAGTCAATGGGTTCACTTAACAACCGTGGGACTAATGGAACAAGTATAGTGACTCGTTTTAACAAATGTGGCCGAAAAAAAGTTGTAAAACGGGGCAAATACTCATTTAACAAATCTCTCCCTTAGCAACGTAACTTTTGGGCTCAATTGTGGTCATAAGTTGAGGACTACGTGTTTTTATGATAGTTACATCATAAAATGTCCTGGGATTTGCTTTTGCAACCTTCCGATGGGGAAGCCCGATTTGCTTATCAACTGTGTGACTAACTTAAAACAGCAGTGATTCACTTAACAACCGTAGCCAGAATGATCATAAAAAGGAGCAAAAACTCACTTAACAACTGTCTCACTTGGTGATAGGAATTTTGGCCTCAGTTGTGGTCGTAATTGGAGGACTACCCACTATCTGTTAATGAACAAGAAGAGAGCATGGAAATCCAAAGGAGATCTGGCCAGGAGGGTGAATGATCCGGACACTGGACTCCTGTCTGTGTACCCCAAGAGAGTCATTGCCCACAAGTTAGCTCTGGTTTAATGCTTTTCTCAAGGACCCCCAACTCCTTTTCACACAAGCCAGGCTGGGACCCTCCCATGGCTCCCTTCGTGCCTTTTAAGATGAAGAGAAGCCGGATTGCCGACCATTCTTTTAGTAAAATCAGAGGCAGCAGAAAGAAAAGATCTTCCATTTTCCACTTTCCAATCTAGCACATATCTATTAACAGATTTAACAAATTAACAGAGTTGGAAGAGGCCTTGTAGGTCATCTAGTCCAACCCCCTGCCCAAGCAGGAGACCCTACACCATTTCTGACCGATGGCAGTCCAGTCCCTTCTTGAAAGCTTCCAGGGATATAGTTCCCACAACTCCTAGTGGCAAGTTGTTCCACTGATTAATTGTCCTCAATGTTTCTCCTTAATTCCAGGTTTCTTCTCTCCTTGATTCACTTTCATCATGGTTTCTTGTAGTCAGATTAACAGAGTTGGAAGGGACCTTGTAGGTCATCTAGTCAAACCCCTCACCCAGGGATGGGTTCTACTTACCTTTACTACAAGTTCACAACGGGACCGCACAGAAGCTTCCTGATGACGTCCAGGTCAGTGGGCGGAGCCTCCCGCCGGTTTTACTACTGGTTCTTGCGAATCAGTCTGAACCGGGGGCAACTCACCATTGCCCTCACCCAAGCAGAGACCCTACACCATTTCTGACAAATGGCTCTTCTTGAAAGCCTCCAGTGATGAAGCTCCCACAACTTCTGAAGGCAACTTCTGTTCCATGGGTTGATTGTTCTCACTATCAGCAAATTTCTCCTTATTTCTAGGTTGAATCTCTCCTTGTTCAGTTTCCATCCATTATTCCTTGTCTGGCCAGCAGGTGCTTTGGAAAATAGCTTGACTCCCTTCCTCCTCTCTGTGGCAGCCCCTCAAATATTGGAACACTGCAATCATATCTCCCCTGGTCCTTCTCTTCACTAGACTAGCCATGCCCAGTTCCTGCAACAGTTCATTGTATGTTTTAGCCTCAAGTCCCCGCATCATCCTGGTTGCTCTTCTCTGCACTCTTTCTAGAGTTTCAACGTCTTTTTTATAGGGTGGTGACCAAAACTGGATGCAGTATTCTAGGTGTGGTCTTACTAAGGCTTTATAGAATGGTATTAGTACCTCACTTGACCTCTGTTAATGCATTAAAATAGAATTGCAACTCAGTGTGTTGCCACTACACACTGTTGGCTCATAAGTCTGCATTACTACTAATCTTCTCATCGTTCCTATCAGACTGTATGATTGTAACCTTGTTGCTGATATCCTTAAGATTTATATTGACTGTTTCCCTATGACTATCTTTAAGCGTTGTACCTTAGGATTCTTGACGAATGTATCTTTTATGTACACCGAGAGCGTATGCACCAAGACAAATTCCTTGTGTGTCCAATCACACTTGGCGAATAAAGAATTCGGTTCTGTTCTGTTCTGTTCTGTTCTGTTCTATTCTATTCTATTCTATTCTATTCTATTCTATTCTATTCTATTCTATTCTATTCTATTCTATTCTATTCTATTCTATTCTATTCTATTCTATTCTTCTTCATATTTAATTGGTTGTCCAGTAAAAGGCCAACAATCCCGCTCACAATTACTGTTATCTGGTTTCTAGATAAATTAGTGCATTTTTCTTATATGCATATTGTAAACATTATTTCAATTATGCATGTTTGGATGCGTTCTGGGAATAAGTTTTTCTCTCGTACAGATTTATTGAAGGAAAGACAGGAATCAGGTACAACATATAAGGTAAGAGCCACTACGTAAGACAAAGAGGCTGAAGGCATCCATGAACACCAACTGGCAGTCAGAAGTCACTTCGCTCAAGGACAGTGCCAAACAAGTTTGGAAAATATGACATGGCTCGCTTCACTTCAGCACACAGGCGGTCATAAGTTGAGGACTACCCATAGAGGCATCCAAGGTTTGTCCTGCTGTAGAAGATTCAGGCAGGAAGCCAGCTTGATGCTGTCTTAGGCTGGCAGGAAAAGATAAAAAATGGCTCACGTTGACCCTTTTCCAGGCCGTGGGCATTAAATGCGAATCTATCTAATTCTAGCTTAATCCGGAGTACTTTTCCAAGATCTGAGAGCTGATTGCTTATCCAGGTTTAAATCTGGCTCTGTCTGCTACCTGCCAACCAGGACTTATATTTCGCATTGTATGTTCATAAGCCTCCCAGAGTCGCTTAACAGAATAACAGAGTTGGAAGGGACCTTGGAGGTCTTCTAGTCCAACCCCAAGAAACCGTATACCAGTGGTGAAATCCAAATTTTTTTTACCGCCGGTTCTGTGGGCGTGGCTTGGTGGGTGTGGTGTGGTATGGTATGGCTTGGTGGGCGTGGCTTAGTGGGTGTGGTAGGGGAAGGATACTGCAAAATCTCCATTCTCACCCCATTCTGGGGACAGCCAGAAGTGGTATTTGCCGGTTCTCCGAACTACTCAAAATTTCCGCTACCGGTTCTCCAGAGCCTGTCAGAACCTGCTGGATTTCACCCCTTCGTATACCATTTCAGACAAATAGTTGTCCAATCTCTTCTTACAAAACTTCCAGTCTTGGAACACCCAGAAATTCTGGTGGCATGCTGTTCCACTGGTTAATTGTTCTCCCTGACAGGAAATTCCTCCTTAGTTTTAGGTTGCTCCTCTCTTTGATTACAATTTAGAACAGTTCGCTTAGTGGACATTCAAAGTTACAACGGCACTGAAGAAAGAGACTTATGACCATTTTTCACACTTATGACCATCGCAGCGTCCCCGTGTTCACGTATTCGGATGCTTGACAACTGATTCACATTTATGACAGTCATCAGTGTCCCGAGATCACGCAATCCCCGTTTGCTACCCTTCCAGCAAGCAACGGCAATGAACCAGATTCACTTAACAATTGTGTTCCCAATTGAACAAGTGCAGTGATTCACTTAACAACTGTGGCAAGAAAGGCTGATAAAATGGGGCAACATTCAATTAACAACTGTCCTGCTTAGCCACATAAATTTTGGGCTCAGTTGTGGTCGTACATTGCAGACCAGCTGTAGTTTCTATTCATTGTTTCTTCTCATTGCTTTCTGGTGCTTTGAAGAATAGGTGGAAATCCCACCACCCCTCTTCTTTGTGGCAGCCCCTCAAATATTGGAAAAGAGACAGACATGAATTGAATAAATAAATTGATTTGGAACGGCAGTAAGTTTCCAGTCCTCATGGTTCTTAGAAAGGACAAGGCTTGCCTGTGATGGCCTTCTCTACCCAAAGACACTCTCCAAAGCCGTACCTGAGATCTGTTCGCTGAGCACGGGGAGATTTAACCCCAAAATTAAGCTCTCTCCATAAGAAATAGTTACACCTTCCAGAAACGTGGTTTCGCCTCTCGCCGAACACCGAAACTTTCCTTTGCTCCACCCTCCCCACGCCCATCAGCAAGCTTGAATTTCTCCTTTTCAAACCAGCAGCTAGGCCAAACCTCCTCCTTAAAACCTGTTTCTCCCTCCCAGCTGAAACCAGAAACTCCAAAGAGGGAGTGGTAGGAAGCACAAAAAAAAAACAGCTGGGTTGATGCGCTCATCCCAATGTAGCCGCATCGTTCGGTCAGTGGTTCCGGCTGCGATGCCGAAGGAAATCTGGACAGCCAGATCTGGAAATCAGGAGGGGTGGACAGTGGCGGTGGTAGCCCCTCCTGGCTCACCTCCTAAAATGCAACAGTGAAAATTAGCAAAACATAGAACACAAGCAGCCCTTGACTTACAATAAGAATCAGGATCAAAATAGATTGGGAAGGGAACCTTGGAGGTCTTCTAGTCCAGCCCCCAGCTCAAGCAGGAGATCCTATACTATTTTACACAAGTGATTGTTCAGTCTCTTTTTAAAAACCTCCAGTGCCTGAAGGCAAATTCTTCCATTGGTTAATTGTCCTCACTGTTAAGGAGTTTCTCCTTAATTCCAGGTTGCTTCTCTCCTTGATTGGTTTCCATCCGTGGTTTCTTCTCCTGCCTTCTGGTGCTTTGGAGAATAATTTGACCCCCCTCTTCTTTGTGGCAGCCCCTCAGATCCTGGGAAATTGCTATCATATCACCGCTAGTCCTTCTCTTCACTAGACTAGCCAAACTCCAAATCCTGCAGTCGTTCTTCATGTGTTTTAGTCTCCAGGCCTTTGATCATCTTAGTTGCTCTTCTTATTTATTTTATTTATTTGTTTATTATATTTCTATACCGCCTTTCTCCCGCAGGACTCAAGGCGGTGTACAGTCAAGAAAAAATAAAAGATACATAAACATCATAAAATTGATAATTAAAATTATAACATAGTTTAGCCCAAATTAAATAAAACCCAGAATTAGATAATATTTTAATCATTCCCAGTTAACGTGCTTAGCCCCGCCTGATTGAACATCAGGGTCTTGAGGGCACAGCGGAAAGCACGGAGATTAGGGATGTTTCGTATATCAGGGGGCAGTTCATTCCAAAGGGTTGGAGCCCTCACAGAGAAGGCCCTCCCCCTGGGAGTCGCCAATCGGCACAATTTGACTGACGGTACCCTGAGGAGTCCCTCCCTGTGAGAACGAACTGGTCGGTGGGAGGCTATTGGTGGCAAAAGACGGTCTCGTAAGTACCCAGGCCCTAAGACATGGAGCGCTTTAAAGGTGATAACTAACACCTTGAATTGCACCCAGAAGACCACCGGGAGCCAGTGCAGCTCGCATAGGAGAGGTGTTACATGGGCGCAACGAGATGCACCCATAACCACCCGCGCAGCCACATTCTGGACCAGTTGGAGCCTCCGGGTGCTTTTCAAGGGGAGCCCCATATAGAGAGCATTGCAGTAGTCCATACGGGAGGTGACTAGGGCATGAGTGACTGTGCGCAAGGCATCCTGATCCAGAAAGGGACGCAACTGGCAGATCAGGCGAACCTGATAAAAGGCCCCCCTGGCCACAGCCGTCAAATAGTCTTCTAAACATAGCCATGAGTCCAGGAGGACACCCAAATTGCGAGACCTTGGGGAGCAAGGTCTCATCCCCAATTGTACCAGCTGACTATACCGGGACGCTGGAATTCTTGACATTTTTTCCAAAGTCTCAACATCTTTTGTGTAGTGCGGAGACCAAAATTGGTTGCAGTTATTCCAGGTGTGGTCTCACTTCGGGTTTTGTAAAGCGGCACTAATACTTCATGTGATCTTGATTCTATGCCTCTGTTTATATAACCCAGGATTGTACTAGCTTTTTGGGCTGCTGCTACATACGACTGGCTCATATTCAAATGATCCTCCACTAAGACTCCAAGGTCCCTCTCACAGTCACTGTTTTTGAGCCAGGTCTCGCCTAATCTGCCCTTGTAGAGGTGAAGATGGGAACCACAATTCTGTGGTTCAAGGCACATCCCTTTATTTTTATTTTATTTATTTCATTTGTCCAGCCACCAGTCTTAGACAAAGACTGAGGGGAGGGGAGGGGAAGGGTGGGGTAGGGTGGGGAGGGGAGGAAAGGAGGGGAGGGGAGGGGAGGGAGGAAAGGAAAGGAGGAGAGGAGAGGAGGGGAGGGGAGGGGAGGGGAGGGAAAGGAAAGGAAAGGAAAGGAAAGGAAAGGAAAGGAAAGGAAAGGAAAGGAAAGGAAAGGAAAGGAAAGGAAAGGAGGAGAGGAAAG
>JAUDYJ010000052.1:0-2500 GCA_030761175.1 Masticophis lateralis
AGTTGCCTGCCTGATTAGCAGGCAACTCAGCCGGGATCGCCAGAGCTTGGATGGCCAAGCGCTGTGTAAAAGGGAAAAAAACTTTCCTTTTACGCAACGCTGGCCATCCCGGCTGCTAATTTTTGCCTGCTAATGGGTACGTAGCAAAAATCCCCCCCCCCCGCCCCCTCCAGCTTGCTTACCTTAGCTGCTCGCCGCGACGCTTGCCTTGCCTTGCCTTGCCTTGCCTTGCCTTGCCTTGCCTTGCCTTGCCTTGCCTTGCCTTGCCTTGCCTTGCCTTGCCTTGCCTTGCCTTGCCTTGCCTTGCCTTGCCTTGCCTGCAATCCATTGCATCGGCAAGCAGCTAAACCTCATTGTGGAGCAAAGCAAAGCTGGCTGAGGAATTCTGGGAATTGAAGTCTGCAAGTCTTAACGTGTTTTTTCCCCTTTGGGAGCTTTAAAAGCGGGGTTTTTTAGTTGTTCTTTTTTTTTAGACCTAGCCATTGAAAGGATAGGTCTACGTTTTAGCCCAGGAAGTTTTAAATTTAGCTTAAAAATAAAAATAAAAGTGCAGCTTTCTGAGATTTAGTGTCCTTCTCTAGCGTTTCACTCTAACTACGCCGACGCACAAAATCTCACAAAGCTGGATGTGGAATTTTGTGTGCGTGTAAAAGCGTGAAAGTTGTTTTGGGGGGCTTTTTGTGGCCGTGTGAGGTTCCTGCTTGTTGCAGGGGCCGTTTTGGGTCTGGCGCAGGAGGCTTTTACATTGTGGGTGAGCCAGCGGATGTTTTTTTAATTTTTATTTGGTGTGCGTTGGAAGAGAGGTCGTCTCATACAGCAAGTGTAGCCCAAACCCCACATTTTTTTTTATTTTTTTTATTTTTTTTTACCCCCAGGAAAAGTCATGCGCCGGAAAATCCGGTACCAAGGAGACACGGAGAGCAGAGATAGGAGAAACATCAACGGGCGAACTGGCAAGAGCCAAGAGACCGATTAGATTCCACGGAGAAAGAGGAATGATTTGAGGAACAACCTCGAGATGACCGAGAGCAGGAAAGATTGAGAGACGAAAGTGGGGACGGACGACGGGAGGAGAAGAAAGAAACGGCCGAAAGAGAGCCAAATAAAAGAGAGGGAGCGAGAGCGAAAGAAGTGACAGGAAGAACAAAGGGACGCAAGGACGACTAGATGGACAAAGCCATCGGAAATGGAAGAAGAAATAAAAATCCTCTCCTTGACTAGAAACGGACTGAATTCGGCAATTCGGCAAGAAGAAGGAAAACATTCAATCCATTCGAGAAGTTCAAACGAGAAACGATAGGCCTACGAGAAGTTCATTTTGGAAAACAACGCCAAACGCCGTCGGAAGGGTGAAAATCGGGGACATTGTACGGACAACCTTGAGGTGTCGAAAGTCAAAGGGGAGTCAGTCGTACGTCACACCAAACGGACAGTTTGGTCTCCCGAAGGACTCGGGGCGGTGCACGGCCTAATGAAAAGCACAAGACAAACAACCGTTTAAAAATGAAAAGTATTCAATTATTTGGCTCAACATAAACCACCCCAATTTAAAAATCCCAGATGAAAACCCATTGAAAAAGCCCGGCCGGGCGGAACAAAAAGATCGTCCTTGGATGGAGGGGGGACATTGCAGGGAAAAGCCTGTGTAGCGTAGGGGGCTAATGCCTCCTACTAAAGGCAGCAATTAACACCAGCTGCCTGTAATTTCTCTGAGTTCAATCCTAGCCAGGCTCAAGGTCGACTCAGCCTTCCATCCTTTCTAAGGTGGGTAAATGGAGGACCCAGTTTGTGGGGGCAATAAGCTGACTTTGTATAAATATACAAAAGTAGGAAGGCTATTGCTTAAGGCATTGTAATGGTAAGCCGCCCTGAGTCTCCGGAGAAGGGCGGCACAGAAGTCAAATTTTAAAAGGAAAAAAAAAAAAAAAAAAGGACGAAGCCCCGGTAGACCGGGACGTCTGACCGGCGCGGACGCCCCCGGGGCCCGGCGGGGGCACCGGGGCGACGCCGGAGGTCCAGGACCGAGTAGACCGTGACAGTTTCCTGGCCGGGGCCCGCCGGGAGCAAAGTGGACACGTCCCGGCCCGGTCCACTCGGAAGGAACCCCCCTCGCCCGCGACATCGCGGCGGGGAAACAGAACCGCAGAGGGCGGTCAACCCCCGTCGGAAAGGCTCCGGTCCGCCCGAGCGTCCCGGTAGACCGGGACGTCCGGCCGCCCCGGAGGCCCCCGGCGCCCGGGCCGGGCACCGAGGGGTAGGCCGAGGTCCGGGACCGAGGCCCGCGGCTCCGGAGCCGGGATCCCGCGCACCCACCGCGGCGGAAACGCTCCGGTCCGCCCGAGCGTCCCGGTAGACCGGGACGTCCGCCCGCCCCGGAGGCCCCCGGCGCCCGGGTCGGGCACCGAGGGCTAGGCCGAGGTCCGGGACCGAGGCCCGCGGCTCCGGAGCCGGGATCCCGCGCACCCACCGCGGCGGAAAGGCTCCGGTCCGCCCGAGCGTC
>JAUDYJ010000052.1:15000-17500 GCA_030761175.1 Masticophis lateralis
ATTAGATTCCACGGAGAAAGAGGAATGATTTGAGGAACAACCTCGAGATGACCGAGAGCAGGAAAGATTGAGAGACGAAAGTGGGGACGGACGACGGGAGGAGAAGAAAGAAACGGCCGAAAGAGAGCCAAATAAAAGAGAGGGAGCGAGAGCGAAAGAAGTGACAGGAAGAACAAAGGGACGCAAGGACGACTAGATGGACAAAGCCATCGGAAATGGAAGAAGAAATAAAAATCCTCTCCTTGACTAGAAACGGACTGAATTCGGCAATTCGGCAAGAAGAAGGAAAACATTCAATCCATTCGAGAAGTTCAAACGAGAAACGATAGGCCTACGAGAAGTTCATTTTGGAAAACAACGCCAAACGCCGTCGGAAGGGTGAAAATCGGGGACATTGTACGGACAACCTTGAGGTGTCGAAAGTCAAAGGGGAGTCAGTCGTACGTCACACCAAACGGACAGTTTGGTCTCCCGAAGGACTCGGGGCGGTGCACGGCCTAATGAAAAGCACAAGACAAACAACCGTTTAAAAATGAAAAGTATTCAATTATTTGGCTCAACATAAACCACCCCAATTTAAAAATCCCAGATGAAAACCCATTGAAAAAGCCCGGCCGGGCGGAACAAAAAGATCGTCCTTGGATGGAGGGGGGACATTGCAGGGAAAAGCCTGTGTAGCGTAGGGGGCTAATGCCTCCTACTAAAGGCAGCAATTAACACCAGCTGCCTGTAATTTCTCTGAGTTCAATCCTAGCCAGGCTCAAGGTCGACTCAGCCTTCCATCCTTTCTAAGGTGGGTAAATGGAGGACCCAGTTTGTGGGGGCAATAAGCTGACTTTGTATAAATATACAAAAGTAGGAAGGCTATTGCTTAAGGCATTGTAATGGTAAGCCGCCCTGAGTCTCCGGAGAAGGGCGGCACAGAAGTCAAATTTTAAAAGGAAAAAAAAAAAAAAAAAAGGACGAAGCCCCGGTAGACCGGGACGTCTGACCGGCGCGGACGCCCCCGGGGCCCGGCGGGGGCACCGGGGCGACGCCGGAGGTCCAGGACCGAGTAGACCGTGACAGTTTCCTGGCCGGGGCCCGCCGGGAGCAAAGTGGACACGTCCCGGCCCGGTCCACTCGGAAGGAACCCCCCTCGCCCGCGACATCGCGGCGGGGAAACAGAACCGCAGAGGGCGGTCAACCCCCGTCGGAAAGGCTCCGGTCCGCCCGAGCGTCCCGGTAGACCGGGACGTCCGGCCGCCCCGGAGGCCCCCGGCGCCCGGGCCGGGCACCGAGGGGTAGGCCGAGGTCCGGGACCGAGGCCCGCGGCTCCGGAGCCGGGATCCCGCGCACCCACCGCGGCGGAAACGCTCCGGTCCGCCCGAGCGTCCCGGTAGACCGGGACGTCCGCCCGCCCCGGAGGCCCCCGGCGCCCGGGTCGGGCACCGAGGGGTAGGCCGAGGTCCGGGACCGAGGCCCGCGGCTCCGGAGCCGGGATCCCGCGCACCCACCGCGGCGGAAAGGCTCCGGTCCGCCCGAGCGTCCCGGTAGACCGGGACGTCCGCCCGCCCCGGAGGCCCCCGGCGCCCGGGTCGGGCGCCGAGGGGTAGGCCGAGGTCCGGGACCGAGGCCCGCGGCTCCGGAGCCGGGATCCCGCGCACCCGGGACGGCGGAAACGCTCCGGTCCGCCGAGGCCCCCGGCTCCGGAGCCGGGATCCCGCGCGCACCCACCGCGGCGGAAAGGCTCCGGTCCGCCCGAGCGTCCCGGTAGACAGGGACGTCCGCCCGCCCCGGAGGCCCCCGGCGCCCGGGTCGGGCACCGAGGGGTAGGCCGAGGTCCGGGACCGAGGCCCGCGGCTCCGGAGCCGGGATCCCGCGCACCCGGGACGGCGGAAACGCTCCGGTCCGCCGAGGCCCCCGGCTCCGGAGCCGGGATCCCGCGCACCCACCGCGGCGGAAAGGCTCCGGTCCGCCCGAGCGTCCCGGTAGACCGGGCGGTCCCCCCGCCGCGGAGGCCCCCGGCGCCCGGGACGGGCACCGAGGGGACGGCCGAGGTCCGGGACCGAGGCCCGCGGCTCCGGAACCGGGATCCCGTGCACCCGCGACGGCGTAAACGAGGTTCCCGACCGGGGCCCGCGGCTCCGGAGCCGGCATCGCGTTCCGCGTCGCCGGGGCCCGGCTCGGTAGACCGGCGGCTTTCGCCGGCCGCGGGCCGCCGGGACCAAAGTGGAGCCGTCCCACCCCGGTCTACTCGCAAGGCCGCGAGGGGAAGGCGTCGGCGGGCCGGGCCGGCGTCGGCCTCCGGGAGTCCCGGCGTTTCCCCGGCCGTCGCGGCGGTGAACCCCCACGCCGTTGGGGATCCCAAGGCCGGGTCGGCCAGGTGCGCGGAGATTTCTGGCGACTGGGTTTTCAGAAGTCGTAGGGGCACCGGTCTACCGAGTCCTCGACCGCCGGCAAGCCGACCGCGCTGTGCCGGGCCGCCCCACCCGTCCGCGGCACGGGCCGCTCTCGTTCG
>JAUDYJ010000052.1:32500-35000 GCA_030761175.1 Masticophis lateralis
GATTCCACGGAGAAAGAGGAATGATTTGAGGAACAACCTCGAGATGACCGAGAGCAGGAAAGATTGAGAGACGAAAGTGGGGACGGACGACGGGAGGAGAAGAAAGAAACGGCCGAAAGAGAGCCAAATAAAAGAGAGGGAGCGAGAGCGAAAGAAGTGACAGGAAGAACAAAGGGACGCAAGGACGACTAGATGGACAAAGCCATCGGAAATGGAAGAAGAAATAAAAATCCTCTCCTTGACTAGAAACGGACTGAATTCGGCAATTCGGCAAGAAGAAGGAAAACATTCAATCCATTCGAGAAGTTCAAACGAGAAACGATAGGCCTACGAGAAGTTCATTTTGGAAAACAACGCCAAACGCCGTCGGAAGGGTGAAAATCGGGGACATTGTACGGACAACCTTGAGGTGTCGAAAGTCAAAGGGGAGTCAGTCGTACGTCACACCAAACGGACAGTTTGGTCTCCCGAAGGACTCGGGGCGGTGCACGGCCTAATGAAAAGCACAAGACAAACAACCGTTTAAAAATGAAAAGTATTCAATTATTTGGCTCAACATAAACCACCCCAATTTAAAAATCCCAGATGAAAACCCATTGAAAAAGCCCGGCCGGGCGGAACAAAAAGATCGTCCTTGGATGGAGGGGGGACATTGCAGGGAAAAGCCTGTGTAGCGTAGGGGGCTAATGCCTCCTACTAAAGGCAGCAATTAACACCAGCTGCCTGTAATTTCTCTGAGTTCAATCCTAGCCAGGCTCAAGGTCGACTCAGCCTTCCATCCTTTCTAAGGTGGGTAAATGGAGGACCCAGTTTGTGGGGGCAATAAGCTGACTTTGTATAAATATACAAAAGTAGGAAGGCTATTGCTTAAGGCATTGTAATGGTAAGCCGCCCTGAGTCTCCGGAGAAGGGCGGCACAGAAGTCAAATTTTAAAAGGAAAAAAAAAAAAAAAAAAGGACGAAGCCCCGGTAGACCGGGACGTCTGACCGGCGCGGACGCCCCCGGGGCCCGGCGGGGGCACCGGGGCGACGCCGGAGGTCCAGGACCGAGTAGACCGTGACAGTTTCCTGGCCGGGGCCCGCCGGGAGCAAAGTGGACACGTCCCGGCCCGGTCCACTCGGAAGGAACCCCCCTCGCCCGCGACATCGCGGCGGGGAAACAGAACCGCAGAGGGCGGTCAACCCCCGTCGGAAAGGCTCCGGTCCGCCCGAGCGTCCCGGTAGACCGGGACGTCCGGCCGCCCCGGAGGCCCCCGGCGCCCGGGCCGGGCACCGAGGGGTAGGCCGAGGTCCGGGACCGAGGCCCGCGGCTCCGGAGCCGGGATCCCGCGCACCCACCGCGGCGGAAACGCTCCGGTCCGCCCGAGCGTCCCGGTAGACCGGGACGTCCGCCCGCCCCGGAGGCCCCCGGCGCCCGGGTCGGGCACCGAGGGGTAGGCCGAGGTCCGGGACCGAGGCCCGCGGCTCCGGAGCCGGGATCCCGCGCACCCACCGCGGCGGAAAGGCTCCGGTCCGCCCGAGCGTCCCGGTAGACCGGGACGTCCGCCCGCCCCGGAGGCCCCCGGCGCCCGGGTCGGGCGCCGAGGGGTAGGCCGAGGTCCGGGACCGAGGCCCGCGGCTCCGGAGCCGGGATCCCGCGCACCCGGGACGGCGGAAACGCTCCGGTCCGCCGAGGCCCCCGGCTCCGGAGCCGGGATCCCGCGCGCACCCACCGCGGCGGAAAGGCTCCGGTCCGCCCGAGCGTCCCGGTAGACAGGGACGTCCGCCCGCCCCGGAGGCCCCCGGCGCCCGGGTCGGGCACCGAGGGGTAGGCCGAGGTCCGGGACCGAGGCCCGCGGCTCCGGAGCCGGGATCCCGCGCACCCGGGACGGCGGAAACGCTCCGGTCCGCCGAGGCCCCCGGCTCCGGAGCCGGGATCCCGCGCACCCACCGCGGCGGAAAGGCTCCGGTCCGCCCGAGCGTCCCGGTAGACCGGGCGGTCCCCCCGCCGCGGAGGCCCCCGGCGCCCGGGACGGGCACCGAGGGGACGGCCGAGGTCCGGGACCGAGGCCCGCGGCTCCGGAACCGGGATCCCGTGCACCCGCGACGGCGTAAACGAGGTTCCCGACCGGGGCCCGCGGCTCCGGAGCCGGCATCGCGTTCCGCGTCGCCGGGGCCCGGCTCGGTAGACCGGCGGCTTTCGCCGGCCGCGGGCCGCCGGGACCAAAGTGGAGCCGTCCCACCCCGGTCTACTCGCAAGGCCGCGAGGGGAAGGCGTCGGCGGGCCGGGCCGGCGTCGGCCTCCGGGAGTCCCGGCGTTTCCCCGGCCGTCGCGGCGGTGAACCCCCACGCCGTTGGGGATCCCAAGGCCGGGTCGGCCAGGTGCGCGGAGATTTCTGGCGACTGGGTTTTCAGAAGTCGTAGGGGCACCGGTCTACCGAGTCCTCGACCGCCGGCAAGCCGACCGCGCTGTGCCGGGCCGCCCCACCCGTCCGCGGCACGGGCCGCTCTCGTTCGGCGG
>JAUDYJ010000052.1:45000-47500 GCA_030761175.1 Masticophis lateralis
CGCTGTACGTCAAGCCCGAGAGACTTCTTTTGGGTTTGAAAATCGCAAAATCTTTTATTTCGTCCCGGACGTCTTCTTGTTTTCCATCTCTTTCTTAGATTTCCACTCTCCATCTCGGGGTCATCCTTTCGATTTTTTTCTGTTTTTCCCGTCCCGCCCTCTTTTCCTTCTCGGTTTCTTTTCTCTTTGTCCGTACTTCCGGTCGTGTTGCGACGGTTCAATTTGACACAGTCGGTCTCTTTGTCTTTGCCTTCTTCGTTATCCCTCTCTCTCTCTGGCTGGCAGAGCGTCATCTTCCCGAGAAAGCGGGACCCTTGGAACTGCGGCCGGAGCTTGGATCGGAAGGCTCGCGATAGCCAGAGATCTAGGCGAGAATGGAAGCTTTTCACTTAAAACGGGCTACTTAAAGCAACCCGTCGTGGCAGGAAAACAGAGACTCAGGGGTTAACAGAGTTAGGGGTTAGGGTTCTCGTTCCGGAAATGATATTAGCAGAAACCACGGAAGAAAGCGAGAAAGGAAAGAAGAAAACCTCCCTTTTGCACAACGCTGGCCATCCCGGCTGAGTTGCCTGCCTGATTAGCAGGCAACTCAGCCGGGATCGCCAGAGCTTGGATGGCCAAGCGCTGTGTAAAAGGGAAAAAAACTTTCCTTTTACGCAACGCTGGCCATCCCGGCTGCTAATTTTTGCCTGCTAATGGGTACGTAGCAAAAATCCCCCCCCCCCGCCCCCTCCAGCTTGCTTACCTTAGCTGCTCGCCGCGACGCTTGCCTTGCCTTGCCTTGCCTTGCCTTGCCTTGCCTTGCCTTGCCTTGCCTTGCCTTGCCTTGCCTTGCCTTGCCTTGCCTTGCCTTGCCTTGCCTTGCCTTGCCTTGCCTGCAATCCATTGCATCGGCAAGCAGCTAAACCTCATTGTGGAGCAAAGCAAAGCTGGCTGAGGAATTCTGGGAATTGAAGTCTGCAAGTCTTAACGTGTTTTTTCCCCTTTGGGAGCTTTAAAAGCGGGGTTTTTTAGTTGTTCTTTTTTTTTAGACCTAGCCATTGAAAGGATAGGTCTACGTTTTAGCCCAGGAAGTTTTAAATTTAGCTTAAAAATAAAAATAAAAGTGCAGCTTTCTGAGATTTAGTGTCCTTCTCTAGCGTTTCACTCTAACTACGCCGACGCACAAAATCTCACAAAGCTGGATGTGGAATTTTGTGTGCGTGTAAAAGCGTGAAAGTTGTTTTGGGGGGCTTTTTGTGGCCGTGTGAGGTTCCTGCTTGTTGCAGGGGCCGTTTTGGGTCTGGCGCAGGAGGCTTTTACATTGTGGGTGAGCCAGCGGATGTTTTTTTAATTTTTATTTGGTGTGCGTTGGAAGAGAGGTCGTCTCATACAGCAAGTGTAGCCCAAACCCCACATTTTTTTTTATTTTTTTTATTTTTTTTTACCCCCAGGAAAAGTCATGCGCCGGAAAATCCGGTACCAAGGAGACACGGAGAGCAGAGATAGGAGAAACATCAACGGGCGAACTGGCAAGAGCCAAGAGACCGATTAGATTCCACGGAGAAAGAGGAATGATTTGAGGAACAACCTCGAGATGACCGAGAGCAGGAAAGATTGAGAGACGAAAGTGGGGACGGACGACGGGAGGAGAAGAAAGAAACGGCCGAAAGAGAGCCAAATAAAAGAGAGGGAGCGAGAGCGAAAGAAGTGACAGGAAGAACAAAGGGACGCAAGGACGACTAGATGGACAAAGCCATCGGAAATGGAAGAAGAAATAAAAATCCTCTCCTTGACTAGAAACGGACTGAATTCGGCAATTCGGCAAGAAGAAGGAAAACATTCAATCCATTCGAGAAGTTCAAACGAGAAACGATAGGCCTACGAGAAGTTCATTTTGGAAAACAACGCCAAACGCCGTCGGAAGGGTGAAAATCGGGGACATTGTACGGACAACCTTGAGGTGTCGAAAGTCAAAGGGGAGTCAGTCGTACGTCACACCAAACGGACAGTTTGGTCTCCCGAAGGACTCGGGGCGGTGCACGGCCTAATGAAAAGCACAAGACAAACAACCGTTTAAAAATGAAAAGTATTCAATTATTTGGCTCAACATAAACCACCCCAATTTAAAAATCCCAGATGAAAACCCATTGAAAAAGCCCGGCCGGGCGGAACAAAAAGATCGTCCTTGGATGGAGGGGGGACATTGCAGGGAAAAGCCTGTGTAGCGTAGGGGGCTAATGCCTCCTACTAAAGGCAGCAATTAACACCAGCTGCCTGTAATTTCTCTGAGTTCAATCCTAGCCAGGCTCAAGGTCGACTCAGCCTTCCATCCTTTCTAAGGTGGGTAAATGGAGGACCCAGTTTGTGGGGGCAATAAGCTGACTTTGTATAAATATACAAAAGTAGGAAGGCTATTGCTTAAGGCATTGTAATGGTAAGCCGCCCTGAGTCTCCGGAGAAGGGCGGCACAGAAGTCAAATTTTAAAAGGAAAAAAAAAAAAAAAAAAGGACGAAGCCC
>JAUDYJ010000052.1:60000-62500 GCA_030761175.1 Masticophis lateralis
TTTTTCCCCTTTGGGAGCTTTAAAAGCGGGGTTTTTTAGTTGTTCTTTTTTTTTAGACCTAGCCATTGAAAGGATAGGTCTACGTTTTAGCCCAGGAAGTTTTAAATTTAGCTTAAAAATAAAAATAAAAGTGCAGCTTTCTGAGATTTAGTGTCCTTCTCTAGCGTTTCACTCTAACTACGCCGACGCACAAAATCTCACAAAGCTGGATGTGGAATTTTGTGTGCGTGTAAAAGCGTGAAAGTTGTTTTGGGGGGCTTTTTGTGGCCGTGTGAGGTTCCTGCTTGTTGCAGGGGCCGTTTTGGGTCTGGCGCAGGAGGCTTTTACATTGTGGGTGAGCCAGCGGATGTTTTTTTAATTTTTATTTGGTGTGCGTTGGAAGAGAGGTCGTCTCATACAGCAAGTGTAGCCCAAACCCCACATTTTTTTTTATTTTTTTTATTTTTTTTTACCCCCAGGAAAAGTCATGCGCCGGAAAATCCGGTACCAAGGAGACACGGAGAGCAGAGATAGGAGAAACATCAACGGGCGAACTGGCAAGAGCCAAGAGACCGATTAGATTCCACGGAGAAAGAGGAATGATTTGAGGAACAACCTCGAGATGACCGAGAGCAGGAAAGATTGAGAGACGAAAGTGGGGACGGACGACGGGAGGAGAAGAAAGAAACGGCCGAAAGAGAGCCAAATAAAAGAGAGGGAGCGAGAGCGAAAGAAGTGACAGGAAGAACAAAGGGACGCAAGGACGACTAGATGGACAAAGCCATCGGAAATGGAAGAAGAAATAAAAATCCTCTCCTTGACTAGAAACGGACTGAATTCGGCAATTCGGCAAGAAGAAGGAAAACATTCAATCCATTCGAGAAGTTCAAACGAGAAACGATAGGCCTACGAGAAGTTCATTTTGGAAAACAACGCCAAACGCCGTCGGAAGGGTGAAAATCGGGGACATTGTACGGACAACCTTGAGGTGTCGAAAGTCAAAGGGGAGTCAGTCGTACGTCACACCAAACGGACAGTTTGGTCTCCCGAAGGACTCGGGGCGGTGCACGGCCTAATGAAAAGCACAAGACAAACAACCGTTTAAAAATGAAAAGTATTCAATTATTTGGCTCAACATAAACCACCCCAATTTAAAAATCCCAGATGAAAACCCATTGAAAAAGCCCGGCCGGGCGGAACAAAAAGATCGTCCTTGGATGGAGGGGGGACATTGCAGGGAAAAGCCTGTGTAGCGTAGGGGGCTAATGCCTCCTACTAAAGGCAGCAATTAACACCAGCTGCCTGTAATTTCTCTGAGTTCAATCCTAGCCAGGCTCAAGGTCGACTCAGCCTTCCATCCTTTCTAAGGTGGGTAAATGGAGGACCCAGTTTGTGGGGGCAATAAGCTGACTTTGTATAAATATACAAAAGTAGGAAGGCTATTGCTTAAGGCATTGTAATGGTAAGCCGCCCTGAGTCTCCGGAGAAGGGCGGCACAGAAGTCAAATTTTAAAAGGAAAAAAAAAAAAAAAAAAGGACGAA
The DNA here is from genome assembly GCA_030761175.1 of Masticophis lateralis. NCBI lineage: Eukaryota > Metazoa > Chordata > Lepidosauria > Squamata > Colubridae > Masticophis > Masticophis lateralis. Next base: position 61,522 of record JAUDYJ010000052.1, read on the forward strand.
GCCCCGGTAGACCGGGACGTCTGACCGGCGCGGACGCCCCCGGGGCCCGGCGGGGGCACCGGGGCGACGCCGGAGGTCCAGGACCGAGTAGACCGTGACAGTTTCCTGGCCGGGGCCCGCCGGGAGCAAAGTGGACACGTCCCGGCCCGGTCCACTCGGAAGGAACCCCCCTCGCCCGCGACATCGCGGCGGGGAAACAGAACCGCAGAGGGCGGTCAACCCCCGTCGGAAAGGCTCCGGTCCGCCCGAGCGTCCCGGTAGACCGGGACGTCCGGCCGCCCCGGAGGCCCCCGGCGCCCGGGCCGGGCACCGAGGGGTAGGCCGAGGTCCGGGACCGAGGCCCGCGGCTCCGGAGCCGGGATCCCGCGCACCCACCGCGGCGGAAACGCTCCGGTCCGCCCGAGCGTCCCGGTAGACCGGGACGTCCGCCCGCCCCGGAGGCCCCCGGCGCCCGGGTCGGGCACCGAGGGCTAGGCCGAGGTCCGGGACCGAGGCCCGCGGCTCCGGAGCCGGGATCCCGCGCACCCACCGCGGCGGAAAGGCTCCGGTCCGCCCGAGCGTCCCGGTAGACCGGGACGTCCGCCCGCCCCGGAGGCCCCCGGCGCCCGGGTCGGGCGCCGAGGGGTAGGCCGAGGTCCGGGACCGAGGCCCGCGGCTCCGGAGCCGGGATCCCGCGCACCCGGGACGGCGGAAACGCTCCGGTCCGCCGAGGCCCCCGGCTCCGGAGCCGGGATCCCGCGCGCACCCACCGCGGCGGAAAGGCTCCGGTCCGCCCGAGCGTCCCGGTAGACAGGGACGTCCGCCCGCCCCGGAGGCCCCCGGCGCCCGGGTCGGGCACCGAGGGGTAGGCCGAGGTCCGGGACCGAGGCCCGCGGCTCCGGAGCCGGGATCCCGCGCACCCGGGACGGCGGAAACGCTCCGGTCCGCCGAGGCCCCCGGCTCCGGAGCCGGGATCCCGCGCACCCACCGCGGCGGAAAG
>JAUDYJ010000052.1:87500-88843 GCA_030761175.1 Masticophis lateralis
TTAGCAGAAACCACGGAAGAAAGCGAGAAAGGAAAGAAGAAAACCTCCCTTTTGCACAACGCTGGCCATCCCGGCTGAGTTGCCTGCCTGATTAGCAGGCAACTCAGCCGGGATCGCCAGAGCTTGGATGGCCAAGCGCTGTGTAAAAGGGAAAAAAACTTTCCTTTTACGCAACGCTGGCCATCCCGGCTGCTAATTTTTGCCTGCTAATGGGTACGTAGCAAAAATCCCCCCCCCCCGCCCCCTCCAGCTTGCTTACCTTAGCTGCTCGCCGCGACGCTTGCCTTGCCTTGCCTTGCCTTGCCTTGCCTTGCCTTGCCTTGCCTTGCCTTGCCTTGCCTTGCCTTGCCTTGCCTTGCCTTGCCTTGCCTTGCCTTGCCTTGCCTTGCCTTGCCTGCAATCCATTGCATCGGCAAGCAGCTAAACCTCATTGTGGAGCAAAGCAAAGCTGGCTGAGGAATTCTGGGAATTGAAGTCTGCAAGTCTTAACGTGTTTTTTCCCCTTTGGGAGCTTTAAAAGCGGGGTTTTTTAGTTGTTCTTTTTTTTTAGACCTAGCCATTGAAAGGATAGGTCTACGTTTTAGCCCAGGAAGTTTTAAATTTAGCTTAAAAATAAAAATAAAAGTGCAGCTTTCTGAGATTTAGTGTCCTTCTCTAGCGTTTCACTCTAACTACGCCGACGCACAAAATCTCACAAAGCTGGATGTGGAATTTTGTGTGCGTGTAAAAGCGTGAAAGTTGTTTTGGGGGGCTTTTTGTGGCCGTGTGAGGTTCCTGCTTGTTGCAGGGGCCGTTTTGGGTCTGGCGCAGGAGGCTTTTACATTGTGGGTGAGCCAGCGGATGTTTTTTTAATTTTTATTTGGTGTGCGTTGGAAGAGAGGTCGTCTCATACAGCAAGTGTAGCCCAAACCCCACATTTTTTTTTATTTTTTTTATTTTTTTTTACCCCCAGGAAAAGTCATGCGCCGGAAAATCCGGTACCAAGGAGACACGGAGAGCAGAGATAGGAGAAACATCAACGGGCGAACTGGCAAGAGCCAAGAGACCGATTAGATTCCACGGAGAAAGAGGAATGATTTGAGGAACAACCTCGAGATGACCGAGAGCAGGAAAGATTGAGAGACGAAAGTGGGGACGGACGACGGGAGGAGAAGAAAGAAACGGCCGAAAGAGAGCCAAATAAAAGAGAGGGAGCGAGAGCGAAAGAAGTGACAGGAAGAACAAAGGGACGCAAGGACGACTAGATGGACAAAGCCATCGGAAATGGAAGAAGAAATAAAAATCCTCTCCTTGACTAGAAACGGACTGAATTCGGCAATTCGGCAAGAAGAAGGAAAACATTC
>JAUDYJ010000053.1:0-88650 GCA_030761175.1 Masticophis lateralis
TCTCAGAGGCTGCCCCAAAAAAGAGTTGGGGGGGGGGTCCCAGCTATTCTCCAAAGCACCAGAATGAAGAATAGGAAACAATGGATGGAAACTCATCAAGGAGAGAAGCAACTTAGAACTAAGGAGGAATTTCCTGACAGTGAGAACAATTAATCAGTGGAACAACTTGCCTCCAGAAGTTGTGAGTTTTCCAACACTGGAAGTTTTTAAGAAGATGTTGGATAACCATTTATCTGAAGTGGAGTAGGGTTTCTTGCCTGGGCAGGGGGTTGGACTAGAAGACCTCCAAGGTTCCTTCCATATTCTATTCTGTTCTGTTCTGTTCTGTTCTGTTCTGTTCTGTTCTGCTTTGCTCTGCTCTGCTCTGCTCTGCTCTGCTCTGCTCTGCTCTGCTCTGCTCTGCTCTGCTCTGCTCTGCTCTATCCTATCCTATCCTATCCTATCCTATCCTATCCTATCCTATCCTATCCTATCCTAAGGCCGGTTGAAGACCTCACCCCCTTCCAAGCTTGACTTGTGTCTCCCCTTTTCTACAGTGTCCGAAGTGTCCTGTCAATTCTCCCCTGAAAGTGGACATCACTTTGGTTGGAACGAAGAAGGTCATTCTGCAGCCTGACTCGATCATACTTCACCTTTCAGTCCAGATCTCCTTCTTGGCCATGAGTCATTCTGCAAACCACTACAGCCTCTTTATTCTGAGGGCTGTAAGTATAGGAGCAACAGGTCTCCACCTAACAAAATGAAATTCATTGGGGAGAAAAGTCAGGTTTCGCCCTTTAGGCAAGAAAAACCAAATGCACAGGTACAATATAGATCTGTGATGGCGAATCTATTGCATGCGTGCCACAGGTAGCATGTGGAGCCATATCTATGGGCACATAAGCTCAGCTCGCCAGCTGATTTTTGGGTCTTCCAGAAGTCGGGAAACAGGTCATTTCCGGCCTCCGTCGCCCTCCCCACGCTCCAAGAAAGCCTCTGGAGCCTGGGGAGGGCAAAAAAAGAGGCCTACCGGGCCCATTGTGCCATCACGTGCCAAAAACAGGGGGAGCGCAGGGGATGTCGTGTGCACATGCATAGGGCACATTGAATTATGGTGAGGGCACGTGCATATGTGACACCTCCCCATGCACAATCCCCGCTTTTGGCATGCGACAGCAAAAAGTTAGCTATCCCTGGTATAGGTGGTACCTGGCTGAACAATAGTAACCATGAGAGGGATCTTGGAGTCCTAGTGGACGATCATTGAAATATGAGCCAGCCAGCTGCCACAAAAGCCAACACAGTTCTGGGCTGCATCAACAGAGGGAGAGAATCAAGATCGCGTGAAGTGTTCGTATTGCTTTACAAAGCCTTAGTAGGACCACACTTAAAATCCTATCTCTGGTTTTGGTCCCCATATTATAAAAAAGATATTGAGATTCTAGAAAGAGTGCAGAGAACAAAGATGATTAAGGGATTGGACAGGAGGCTAAAACATATAAAGAACAGTTGTAGGAACTAAATATGCCTAGTTTAATGAAAAGAAGGATTAGGGGAGACATGATAGCATCTTCCAATATCTGAGGGGCTGCCGCAGAGAAGAAGGGGTCAACCTATTTTCCAAAGCCCCTGAAGGCAGGCAAGAAGCAATGGATGGAAACTTATCAAAGGGAGAACCAATATAGAATTTAGGAGAATTTTCTTGACAGTGAGAACAATCAATCAATGGAACAGCTTGCCTCCAAAAGTCCATCACAGGAGGGTTTTAATAAGAGATTGGACAACCACTGATCTGAAACGGTATAGGGCTTCCTGCCTGAGCAAGGGGTTGGACTAGAAGACCTCCAAGGTCCCTTCCAACTCTGTTATTTTGTTACGCTTGTATTGTACCTGTGAATCCTAAGCAACAGCTGGGAAGTGAGACTGGAAGAAGGTTCCTGCTCTCCAGCTCACTTTCTGACCTTCCCAGATGTCTCCATTGAAGACTGGCTGATGTAGAAGGCCTTAGCTGAAGGACTAATGGTCTAATCCAGCCTCAGAGTTCTGCTTACATCTTCTGTTCTCCATTTGTCTGATTGCAGAATCTAGCCCTCGGACTTCATGCTTCGGTCCTCGACAACAAGCTGATGTTCTACTCCATGATGAAAAGGTATCCTACTTCCTTTCCACACAGCCGTTCAACAACCTGGGTGTCCTTACACACCAGACAAATGACTTCCCAAGTAATGCTTACCTCTGAATTCTCACACCAGCCCTATCCATGAGTAGACGGTCAAGGAAGTTCTTTTTAGTTGACTCTTTTGTCCAATATCTCTTTCCACAGCTTGGACCTCTTCCTGGTTTCTTCAGAATTTGGACCAGTTGAAGTAAGTTCTTCTTTGGTTGGTGACTTTGTAGATGTTAAGATCATGTCTGCTCATCCACAAAATATCCCACAATTCCTGTAGGTGTTGGTTGACCTGTTGATAGTTGATCCCAAAATTAGTTGGCCCCAACCTTGTGCCAGCTTTTCACAGAAAGCACTGAAGATCTAAAGGTGCTCCAAGTCAGGGAGGTTGGACAATTAGATAGCTGATTTTGTTTTTCTATTTGATTTATATGCCGCCCTTCTCCAGAGACTCAGGGCGGCTTACAATGCGTGAAGCAATAGCCTTCATACTTTTGTATATTTATACAAAGTCAGCTTATTGCCCCCACAAACTGGGTCCTCAGTTGACCTACCTTAGAAAAGATGGAAGGCTGAGTCAACCTTGAGCCTGGTGAGATTTGAACTTACAGTAATTGCAGACAGCTGGAGTTAATCACAATGCATTAGTCTGCTGAGCCAACAGGCCCTGATGAAAGGAGATGTTCTTGTATTGTTGAGTGTTTCTTTGGATTTATTCTCAATGGCTGTGGTGGACTTTTTTTCAATGTGTTGGCCTTTGTGCTGTCTTAAATGCATGGTTCGTGGCCCAGATTCACATCTGTGAGATGGGTGGCCATATAAATCTATTTAATAAATAAATAAACAGGAAGTTGGAGTTGGGACCTTCTACCTTCCAGACTGAATTCCCCTGGTCATGAGTGGGTCACTTTCTTCAGAAGGTCACTCTGTTTTTTTTTTCTTTCAGGTCTCTGTTCTTGTGAAGTGGGTCAAACTGCTCCTGACAGAAACCTATTTGCCTCATATCAATGGTATGTTTTCCTTGCCGTCCTACTTGGCGCTCCGTCACTGGAGGTTTTAAAGAAGAGATTGATCAACCATTGTTTGATATGATACAGGGCCGGGATGGCAAACCTATGGCACGTGAGCCACAGGTGGCATGCATAGCCATATCGGTGGGCACGCGAGCTCAACTCCCAGGTGCATGCATGCACCGGCCAGCTGATTTTCGGGCCTTCTGGCGCACGAGAAGTAAGGAAACAGGCTGCTTCTTGCCTCCGGAGGATCTTGGGGGGTGGTGCGGAAGGCCTGTTTTTCTCTCTCCCCAGCCTCCAGAGCCTTTCTAGGAGTCTGGGGAGGCCGGAAATGGCCCGTTTGCCAACTTCCGGTGGAGTGAGCAAAAACCGGGCCTACCGTGCCACCACGTGCCAGGAGCGGGGGGAATGTGGGGGGGGGGGTCATGTGTACATGCTCGGGGGCAGGGAGCATATAGGGTCTCCTGCTGAAGCAGAGGGTTTGATGAGAAGACCTCCAGGGTCTCTTCCCTGCTATTCTGTTAATGGTAAAGTAGCTTCAGTCCCTCTGTGGGAAGGAAACACCATAACATTAGCACTGCTTAACAGGTGGAGAAGGCAACATCCCCAGAAGGCTGGTAGTCTCAGGCACAAGCAACCAGATCACTCATGAAAGGCCCAAGTCAACTACCGTGTTTTCTCGAAAATAAGACCAGGATTCATATTAATTTTTGCTTGACGCATTGGGGCTTATTTTCTGGTTAGGTCTTGTTTTAGGGAATAGAATAGAATAGAATAGAATAGAATAGAATAGAATAGAATAGAATAGAATAGAATAGAATAGAATAGAATAGAATAGAATAGAATATTGGAATGACGAATAGAATAGAATAGAATAGAATAGAATAGAATAGAATAGAATAGAATAGAATAGAATAGAGTAAGGTAGGGTAGGGTAGGGTAGGGTAGGGTAGGGTAGGGTAGGGTAGGGTAGAATAGAATAGAATAGAATAGAGTAGGGTAGGGTAGGGTAGGGTAGGGTAGGGTAGGGTAGGGTAGGGTAGGATAGGATAGGATAGGATAGGATAGGATAGGATAGGATAGGATAGGATAGGATAGGATAGGATAGGATAGGATAGGATAGGATAGAACAGAGTAGAGTAGAACAGAACAGAACAGAACAGAACAGAACAGAACAGAATATTGGAATGACATAGAATGGAATAGAACAGAATAGAGTAATAGAATATTGGAATGACGAGTAGAGTAGAGTAGAGTAGAGTAGAGTAGAGTAGAGTAGAGTAGAATAGAATAGAATAGAATAGAATAGAATAGAATAGAATAGAATAGAATAGAATAGAATAGAATAGAATAGAATAGAATAGAATAGAATAGAATAGAATAGAATAGTGGACAGGACAGGACAGGACAGGACAGGACAGGACAGGACAGGACAGGACTAGAATAGAGTAGAGTAGAGTAGAGTAGGGTAGGGTAGGGTAGGGTAGGGTAGGGTAGGGTAGGGTAGGGTAGGGTAGGGTAGGGTAGGGTAGGGTAGGGTAGGGTAGGGTAGGGTAGGATAGGATAGGATAGGATAGGATAGGATAGAACAAAGTAGAGTAGAACAGAACAGAACAGAACAGAACAGAACAGAATATTGGAATGACATAGAATGGAATAGAACAGAATAGAGTAATAGAATATTGGAATGACGAGTAGAGTAGAGTAGAGTAGAGTAGAGTAGAGTAGAGTAGAGTAGAATAGAATAGAATAGAATAGAATAGAATAGAATAGAATAGAATAGAATAGAATAGAATAGAATAGAATAGTGGACAGGACAGGACAGGACAGGACAGGACAGGACTAGAATAGAATAGAATAGAATAGAATAGAATAGAATAGAATAGAATAGGGTAGGGTAGGGTAGGGTAGGGTAGGGTAGGGTAGGGTAGGGTAGGGTAGGGTAGGGTAGGGTAGGATAGGATAGGATAGGATAGAACAAAGTAGAGTAGAACAGAACAGAACAGAACAGAACAGAACAGAACAGAATATTGGAATGACATAGAATGGAATAGAACAGAATAGAGTAATAGAATATTGGAATGACGAGTAGAGTAGAGTAGAGTAGAGTAGAGTAGAGTAGAGTAGAGTAGAGTAGAGTAGAATAGAATAGAATAGAATAGAATAGAATAGAATAGAATAGAATAGAATAGAATAGAATAGAATAGAATAGAATAGAATATTGGAATGATTAATAGAGTGGAGTGGAGTGGACTGGAGTGGGGTGAAGTAGAGTAGAGTAGAGTAGAGGAGTGGAGTGGAGTGGAGTGGAGTGGAGTGGAGTAGAGTAGAGTAGAGTAGAGTAGAGCAGAGCAGAGCAGAGCAGAGCAGAGCAGAGCAGAACAGAACAGAACAGAACAGAATTCTTTATTGGCCAAGTGTGATTGGACACACAAGGAATTTGTCTTAGGTCAGGGGTAGGTTTTAAAATTTTTTACTACCGGTTCTGTAGGCTTGGCTTATTTTGTGGGCATGGCTTGAGGGTAATGTGACTGGGTGGGCATGGCCAGCTTTTTTTTTACTTTTAAAAGCATTTTTTTCTACACCCTTAAGAGGTTGCAGAAAAAAATGCTTTTAGAAACTTCTGATGATCAGGCAAGGCATCTGGGATCGCCAGAGGCTTTTAAAGGGATTTTTTTTCCTATAACCACCTCGGCTGAAGAGGTTGCAGGAAAAATGTTTTCAGAAGCCTCTGAAGATGCCAGCTGAGCCGCAAGATCATCAGAGGCTTTTTTTTTAACTTTTAAAAGCATTTTTTCAGCCAAAGAGGCTGTAGAAAAAATGCTTTTAAAAGTTTTTTTAAAAAACCCTCTGATGAGGTTGGTGGGATAAGGAAGTGGCAACTGGGCTGGGGACCAGTTCGGGGGTGTGGCCAGCCAATATTATAACCAGTTCTCCGAACTACTAAAATTTTTTACTACCGCTTCTTGCGAACCGGTGCGAACTGGGAGCACCCCACCACTGTCTTAGGTGTATATGCTCTCAGTGTACATAAGGAGAATAAAATATATTCACCAAGAATAAAAAGATACAACACTTAGTGATAGTCAAGGTTACTAATGGGGCCGAAGGTCTGGCTGAAGATCTTAACTGGGGCTTATTTTGGGGGGTAGGGTTTATATTATTATATTAAGGGACACAGTTGGGGCTCCATGGCTAAGACCCTGAGCTTGTCAATCGAAAGGTCGGCAGTTCAGCGGTTCAAATCCCTAGTGCTGCATAATGGGATGAGCTCCTGTTACTTTCCCCAGCTTCTGCCAATCTAGCAGTTCGAAAGCATGTATAAAATGCAAGTAGAAAAATTGGGACCACCTCTGGTGGGAAGGTAACAGCGTTCCGTGCACCTTTGGCATTGACACATGACCACGGAGATGTCTTCGGACGGCGCTGGCTCTTCGGCTTTGAAACTGAGATGAAGACCACCCCCTAGAGTCTGGAACAATTAGCACCTATGTGCAAGGGGAACCTTTACCTTTACCTTACAGCTTATATTACCAGCATCCTGAAAAATCATGCTAGGGCTTAATTTAGAGTTGGGTTTTATATTTGGGGAAACACAGGTACTTTATTGTAGTCTACCTATATTACAAGAACCTCCCGAGACTGCTTGCCTGCCCAGATAAGGTTTCATGGAACTTGTGGAGAGTCAGGTTGATGCAACTTGCATCTATGCAAGGATTCAAGGCTTGTTCCCTATTTGACCCCTACTTTCTGCCTTACTGGGAATTTCCCAAGAAGTGAGCACTGAAGGTTTTAGATCAACATCAAGACAGCTCAAAGCTCTTATTCCATTTGTCATTTCAGATGACCTGAATAAGGGCATCCCACTGCCTTCCCTGCTGCGCATTAGGATGGATTATCCAGTAATTGAGATTATAAAGGTAAGACCGCCAGCGAAAATGTCTCCTTTCCATGCACTCATTCTGGTGGGCATTGTTGGCCTTAAAAGAGAATATCTGTAGCTCAGGCTTGAGAGGACGGGTCCTTGGTGCTCTCTGAGCTTGGTGGGTTTCTTGCAAAACATATAATTACCCAACTAAGTAACGTCAACATGGAAGGGGTGCAGAGAAGAGCAACAAGGATGATTAGGGAGCTGGAGGTTGCAGGAATTGGGGGTGTCTAGTCTAATGAAAAGAAGGACTAAGGGAGACATGAAAACAGTGTTCCAGTATTTGAGGGGTTCCTACAAAGAGTAGGGGGTCAAATTGTTTTCCAAAGCCCCAGAAGGCAGGACAAGAAGCCATGGGTGGAAACTCATCAAGGAGAGAAGCAATGTAGAACTAAGGAGAAACTTCCTGAGTGCAAGAACAATTAATCAGTAGAATAATTTGGCTCCAGGAATTGTGAATGCTCCAACACTGGAAGTTTTTAAGAAGAGATTGGACAGCCATTTGTCGGAAGGGGTATAAGGTTTTCTACCTGAGCAGGGGGTTGGACTAGAAGACCTCCAAGGTCCCTTCCATCTCTGTTATTCTATGTTCATTCAGTGCTAGAAGGGAGAAGACTTGGCACTGATGATGTTCCTTGTTTTGGGTAATGAAACATCTGCAAGAAAACAAGCTCAGAGAGCACCAAGGACCACGTAGTCCTCTCCTTCTCCTCCTTCTCCTCCTCTCTTCAACCCCTCTCCCATCTAGCAGTGATGCTGTTACCTAGCTGGGTCCTGAAATGTTTGCAACCTCAGAGAGCACCAATGACCCTATGCTCTCTTCCTCCTCCTTCTCCTCCTCCTCCTTCTCCTCCCTCCTCCCCTCCCCCTCCACTTCCCCACTCTGCAAACCCTTTTAGCACTGATGCTGTTACCCAGTTGGGTCTCAAAGCATCTGTAAAAAAAGCAACCAAGCTCAGGGAGCATGAAGGACACACTCCTCCTCTTCCTCCTCCCTTTCCTCCTCTCTGCATACTCCTCTCCCTTTTAATACTGTGCTGTTACCTAGTTCGGTCCTGAAACATCTGAGAGAAAAGCACCAATCTCAGAGAGCAACAAACCCCTCGTCCTCTCTGCAACCCCCCTCTCCCTTCTAACACTGATGCCATTGCTTTGTTGGGTCCTAAAACATCTGCAAGAAGACAACAAAGCTCAGAGAGCACCAAAGACCTCCTTCTCTTCCTCTTCCTCTTCCTCTTCCTCCTCCTCCTCCTCTCTGCAACCCCCACCCCCTTCTACCACTGCTGGCTTTCTGAGACCCTCCACGCTAACATTCGTGTGACTTCTGACGTTTGCACAGGGCATGATCGTGTTCTCCGTGTGAAGCAACGGCCAGCCTCGCAGGCCAGAGCTGCTCGGCTTGATCCACCAAGAGGGACATCACGGCAAGACAGAAAAAGCCACCGCTGTTCTATCTTTTATCTCCCTCGCCTGATTTAACCCTTTTTAATGGGGGCACTTTAGGCATCCGGGGCACCTGGCCTAGTCACCTTTCATCTTCGGACAAGGGATTAATTGTGCGGCCAGAAAAAAAATCCAACCTGTAGCTAGTTCACCTTTTCAGCCTTCCTTTTTTCTTTTTTAAAGTAGAAAAGTGGCATCCCAAAGAAAGAAAAAGAGCCTGGTGGCGCAGCAGACTAATAGCCTGTTATTAACATTCAGCTGTCTGCAATTACTGCAAGTTCAAATCCCACCAGGCTCAAGGTTGACTCAGCCTTCCATCCTTTCTAAGGTGGGTAAATTGAGGACCCAGTTTGTGGGGGCAATAAGCTGACTTTGTATAAAAAATATACAAAAGTATGAAGGCTATTGCTTAACGCATTGTAAGCCGCCCTGAGTCTCCGGAGAAGGGCGGCATATAAATCAAATTTAAAAATAAAATAAAATGAGAATCAGAACAACAGATAAGAGTGCCAGAGGCTGATTGATTAATTTCCCCCCTCTTTAACAGATTAACAGAGTCGGGAAGGGACCTCGTAGATCATCTAGTCAAACCCCCAGCCCATTGATTAGCCTCCTCTCAATTTAATACAGGTGGTCCTTGAGTTGCAACAGTTCGTTTAGTGACCATTCCAAGTTGCAACAGCAGTGAAAAAAGGAACTCGTGACCGGTTTTCCACACTTACGACCATTGTGGCCTCCCCGGGATCACGTGATCAAAATTCAGACGCAACTGACTCATACTTATGACGGTTGCAGTGTCCCTGGGAAATCACATGATTCCCATTTGCGACCTTCTGATGAGCAAAGTCCATCAACCATGTGACTCATTTAACAACTGCAAGTGATTCGCTTAACAACTGCATCAAGGAAGGACTTAAATGGGGCAAAATTCACATCGCCACAGTCTCACTTCGCAACAGAAAGGTTGGGTTCAATTTTCTGGTTGTAAATCGAGGACTTTACCTGTGCCATTGTGAGGTATCAGCAGGCAGATAGTAGGGCTATTACCTGCGTTTGCAGAGATCAAGCCAAACAGCCCAAAAAATTAAAAATTTTAATTTTAATTTAAAAGTGTAGATTAAATGGAGGGATGGTTTTGCTGGACTGCTGGACTGCAGCATTTGTCTGCATCCTTAGCTAAATGTTCTCCTGTGGAACCCCCCAAAACAGACTTCTAGCTGGCAGGGTCTTTCTTAAATGCTACCTTTCTCTGGGTGGGGAAGAGGGGATCTTATTGTAGTCAGAAGGGGAACAAACAATGCCGTAATCCTGTTGATTGCAGAAATTGCTTTGCAGTAACTGTGAGACCCTACATCAGGACCTGGTTGGAAACGGGGTTTTGGGCCAATGTTTCTGTTTCACAATAAATCGATTTGTTTTGGGAACCGTTGAAGTCTGTATGCATTTGAAAATGTTTCCCAGGCTCTCTTGAATTTCCCACAGTACCTTCGACTGTTGGTAGACGTTTTGGGAAAAGATTGGTTTATTATTTATTTATTATTTATTTATTAATTAGATTTATATACCGCCCTTCTCCTTACGGACTCAGGGCGGTGAACAGCCGAATAAAAATCAGTACATAAAGTTAAAAATTATAAAACACATATAAATTTGGCTGAGAATTAAAAACAAGTAAATATTAAAATACAACAACGCTACAAACTCTAAAAACTTTAAAAAATTCAACAGGGATCAGGCTAAACTGGCAAGCTGAAAAAGATGAGTTTTCAGAGCCCGATGAAAAGTCCGGAGGTTGGAGATCGTTCTCAGTTCTGGAGGAAGATCGTTCCAGAGGGTAGGGGCTGCCACAGAGAAGGCTCTCCCCCCGGGGGTCGCCAGCCGGCATTGTCTGGCTGATGGCACCCTGAAGAGGCCCTCTCTGTGGGAGCGAACCAGCCGGTGGGAGGCAATTGGCAGCAGAAGGCGGTCCCGTAAGTACCCTGGTCCTAAGCCATGGATCGCTTAAAAGGTGATTACCAACACCTTGAAACGCACCCGGAAGTTCACCGGCAACCAATGCAGCTCGCACAGGAGAGGTGTCACTTGGGAGCGCCCCGTCACTCCCATAATCCCCCGCGCGGCCGCATTCTGCACCAGTTGGAGCCTCCGGGTGCACCCCAAGGGGAGCCCCATGTAGAGAGCATTGCAGGTTCAATACTTTGGGCTCTCGGTCCCAACTCCAGAGGGGATTAATAAATGGATAAAAAGTAAATGTCAGGGAACTTCATCAGCACTTCCCTCTAGCACTGATGAGGTTACCTAGTTAAATGGATTGGATTGGATTGGATTGGATTGGATTGGATTGGATTGGATTGGATTGGATTGGATTGGATTGGATTGGATTGGATTGGGTTGGGTTGGGTTGGGTTGGGTTGGGTTGGGTTGGGTTGGATTGGGTTGGATTGGATTGGATTGGACTGGAGAATAGAATAGAATAGAATAGAATAGAATAGAATAGAATAGAATAGAATAGAATAGAATAGAATAGAATAGAATAGAATAGAATAGAATAACAGAGTTGGAAGGGACCTTGGAGGTCTTCTAGTCCAACCCCCTGCTTAGACAGGAAACCCTATACCATTTCAGACAAATGGTTTTGTCCAATCTCTTCTTAAAAACCTCCAGTGATGAAGCACCCACAACATCTGAAAGCAAGTCATTCTCCTGGTTAATTGTTCTTTTTTCTTAGGAAGTTTCTCCTTAAATCTCTCCTTGCTTCTAGGTTGCTTACGTTATTTATTTAAAAGATTTATAAGGCCAGCTCCCAACCACCACTCATTAACGCAACTTATTAAGTTCACCCAGCAACCAAACCTTTATGAGTACTTGGAATATCTTCATAGCTAAATTGAGTCACTTCATTGTGTTAATCTGCCTTTGTTCAGCTGTGGCGAATTGCAGGACAATGGATCTTTATGTAGAACGTGGAGGAAACTTCAGTAGAGGATGTAAATATTTATTTAGGTATATGAAGACTTGAAGGTATTGAGTGTATTTTCTTACCAAGTTGACTTGTTCATCGGATGGATGGGAAGGTCTTAAAATGATCCAAATAGTACACCTTTAGTTCATTTAGTGATCGAAGGTGCTTTTTCCCAAAGATAACTGAACTTTCTTGGTCTTTTTATTTTAAAATGTTTCACTTCTCATCGAAGAAGCTTCTCCAGTTCTGAAGAAGAAGAAGAACTGAAGAAGCTTCTTGGATGAGAAGCGAAAAGATTTCAGAGGAAAAAACCCATATTAGTATAGAATTCCAGAGTTGGAAGGGACCTTGGAGGTCTTCTAGTCTAACCCCCTGCCCAGGCAGGAAACCCTACACCACTTCAGACAAATGATTATCCAACATCTTCTTAAAAACTTCCAGTGTTGGAGAATTCACAACTTCTGGAGGCAAGTTGTCCCACTGGTTAATTGTTCTCACTGTCAGGAAATTTTTCTTTAGTTCTAAATTGCTATTCGAAGATTCTGAGACATTTCAAGTGGGGGAAAAAATTGCTGAACCCTCCCCCCCCAAGTACATTTTAATTAAATCACCCACCAGAGGTGAGGCTTTAAATACCCACCTAGTGCCCAGGTCTATTCTCTTTTTTAGAAAGAGAGGAGTATTCAGGTTGCCTTGGAAAACCAACTTCTTTATTAGAAGAATTGCATGAATAAAGAAACAGTTGGACTCAAGTCAGAAGCATCAAACAAGGAAACACATCCTCCCTTGTTTGTCCCTGCTGGTCCTGTTTTCTCCTTCTTACTCCGAAGAAGACCTCTGTGCAGGATTGGTCCTCTGGTTCAGATGCAGAGGAGAAGACCATGCTGAGCAAGGAAAGAGAAAGGGAGAGGAATCAACGGAAGGATGGGAGCCATAAAAAACCAACATGGCGGCCAGGACACTGTGATAGAAACTCAGTTGGGAATTCATGAGCAACCCATTCCAAAAAAACCCCAGGTTCTTCTTTCATCCCTTCTCACAGTTGCTGGAAAGCCATGGTTATCTTCTCATGGTGGTCTGGATGTTTTGAACACATCTTGGAGACATGCCTGAATTTTTTTTCTTTCTGGGTATATCCTTATCACAACCAAACAACCAGGACATCTATTCTTCCCTTAAACCAGAGGTGTCCAATCTTGGTCACTTTAAAACCTGTGGACTTCAACTCCCAGAATTCCCTAGCCAGCTAAGAATTCTGGGAGTTGAAGTCCACAGATCTTCAAATGGGCAAGGTTGCACATCCCAGCCTTAAAATGCTTCCAAGATGGATCAGGTTAGCCACGTTGTGTCCTAACAACTTCACCTTTTTTTCTCTTTTTTTGCAAATATTGTATGTCTTCACTTCTGCTCCTCAGTTGAATTCACGTTTATCCACATGCAGATCAGAGGTGGGGTTTCAGCAAATTCTGACCAGTTCTGGAGAACTGGTAGCGGAAATTTTGAGTAGTTTGGAAAACCAGTAGAAAAAATTCTAACTGGCCCCGCCCCCATCTATTCTCTGCCTCCTGAGCCCCAGCTGATCGGGAGGGAATGGGGATTTTGCAGTAACCTTCCCAGGCCACGCCCACCAAGCCACACCCACAGAACCTGTAGTAAAAAATTTTGAACCCCACCACTGAGGCAGATTCCCTAATTTTTCCAAACAAGCATTTGTGTCTCTTCTTTTACCTAATGTACATCTTTCTTCTTTTTAAAAAAATACTATATTTGAATGCACCTTGGAGAGTTCATTTAGTATGTTTTTGAACAGATTTTTCATATAGAGGCAGTCTTACGAACAATGGACGTTCTCAAAAGTAATTATGGATCCAGTTCTGGAGGTACAATGGCCGCCCCATCCCTCCGCCAGTCACGTGACTTTATTTGGGTGCTCAACAACCAGCCTTTTTGTAGCTAGGACTAAATTCACCCCCAAGGAAAGCGAGCATCCTATGACCTGCTTAGAACTTACCTCAATAAATTCAATTAAGACTTTGTCCAGTATAACAGTCATGACGGGAGGCAGAGGGATTCCGACCTTGAGGAATGCTGGGAGGAAAAATAATGAGTCAGACGACTGATAGGAAGAGAGGCAGCTGTTGAACATAACATCTGTGGGTGGAGTTCAACTCCCAGAATCCCCAGGTAGCAAAGCTGGGGCTTGGCCATCAATATGGTGCACTGAAGCGAATTGGGAAGCATTGGAGATCCAACCCATCAAGGTCATTTCTAATGTCATTCAAGAACACTGCAGGGGCAAGTCACTAGTATATAAACAGAGAGCAAACTCCACTCTCTTCTAGCACTGATAATGTTCCCTAGTTCAGTCATTAAATGTCTGCAGAAAGAACCACCATGTTCAGGGAGCACCAGGGATCCTACAGTTCTCCTCCTCCTCCTCCTCCTCCTCCTCCTCCTCCTCCTCCTCCTCCTCCTCCTCCTCCTCCTCCTCCTCCTCCTCCCTGCCGATCGCCCTCCCTTCTAGAATTGATGAAGTTCCCTAGCTGGGTCATGAGACGTTTACCAGAAAACCACCCAGATCAGAGAGCCCATAGAAAATTGTGTCCTCCAAATTTAACCCTTTTGCCATCAGATCTTGACAATGCCCAGAGGACAGGCAAACAGGACCCTGGGGGTCTCCCCCCAGCCCCAGCCCTGATTCTGCAGAGTATCTTACCGTTGAGGGAACCCAAAAAGGTTTCGCCCATCAGGTTGCCACAGAGAGGTTCAATGCTGCTGACCTGAAAGCAGAAGATAAAAGGAAATCAGCAGAAATCTTGGGCCAAAAGAGAACAGATGAATATTACAAGAGAAATCCACTTACGTCTCTAATGCCCAAAGCTGAAGAAATCAACGCAACTTTATGGCTGAAAGGCAGAAACGAGAATTTACTCAACTTCAAAGAAATGTCACCAAGTTTCCTCTTAAACTTTCTGGCCATACTGTGTAGAAAATCAGTTTTTAGATGAATGGGACCGTTGAATAAATCAACTGAGACATGAGGAAAATGACCTTGGAGGTTTCCATGGCAACCCCTCAATCTCGAGATGCAAATGTTTCTTCTAATTAAGAGCATCCTTCTCTGTAAATAGCAAGATTGCTCAACAATTGAAGGAAGTAACCTGAGATCTATTAAGGTATTATTAGGCAGAGCCAGCTTGGTCTAGTAGCATCTGGGTAAAAAGTGGGAGACCATGAGTTCTAGTCCTGCCTTAGCCATGAAAGCTAGCTAGTGACTTTGAGCCAATCACCAGGAGACTTACTTACTTACTTACTTACTTATTTGTTTGTTTGTTTGTTTATATGCCACCCCTCTCCGAAGACCTAGGGTGGCTCACAATACACTCAAAAAATCACTATAAAAACACTTAAAAATTAAAAACATTGAAGACATTAAAACCCATTCACACCATTCATGGCCAGATCTCACCAGATCGCAAGAGTGAGATCAACGGCCCCAGGCCTGCCGGAAAAGCCAGGTCTTCACCGCTTTTCGGAAGGCCAATAGGGTGGGGATGGTCCGGACCTCAGGAGGTAACTGGTTCCAGAGAGCTGGGGCAGCCACAGAGAAGGCCCTCCCCTGCGGGCCCGCCAGATGGCATTGTTTCGCTGATGGGACCCAGAGGAGACCAACTCCGCTGGGAGCTATGCGGAGCTATGCGGTAGAAGGCGGTCTCAAAGACAGTGAGTTCTAGTCCCACCTTAGGTACAAAAGCTGAACGGGTGACTTTCGGCCAATCACTAGGAGACAATGAGTCCCACATTGGGCATGAAAGCTGGTTGGGTGACTTTGGGCCAGGCACCAGGAGACGGTGAGTTCCAGTCCCGCCTTGGGCATGAAATCCAGCTGGGTGACATTGGACCAGCCATTTCTTCTCAGCCCAACCCATCTCACAGGATTGGGGAAAATAGGAGAAGGAAATACATCATTGTCTTGCGCTTTTTGTAAAAATAATCAAGATGAGACATAAATACAAATAAATAAATAGGAATATGTACACAAACACCTTTTTTTTCCTCCCTTCCTTTTCTGAAATGGATAAATATGAGTGAATCCTTAGCTCTGTAGGAGCCCCTCCCCCATGATGTTCTTGAGGGAAACTCCTCCAGTGAACACTGAATAAATAATAACTGCAATCAATCTGAATTATTGGTTTTGGGGGCTTGTGTTTCATTCCATCAGAATAGAGTTGGAAGGGACCTTGGAGGTCCTCTAGTCCAGCCCCCTACTCAAGCCGGAGAGCCTATAATGTTTCAGACAAGTGGCTGTCCAGTCTCTTCTTGAAAGCCTCCAGTGATGGAGCTCCCACAACTTCTGGTGGCAAGCAGTTCCACTGGTTAATTGTCCTCACTGTCACGAAGTTTCGCCTTAATTCCATGTTTCTTCTCTCCTTGATTAGTTTCCAACCATTGTTTCTTCTCTTGCCTTCAGGTGCTTTGGAGAATAATTTGACACCCCCCTTCCCTCCACTAAGGTTTATAAAGCGATACTAATACTTCACCTGATTTGGATTCGAAGCTTCTGTTTATACAGATTCCACAATATCATCCTAATAGTGACCTTCCTTTCACAGAGATCAGTTAATTAGGAGGCTCAGAGTGGGATTTTGATCCAAGTCAAACAGAGGAAGCCCCATCTAACAAGGCTTCCTACAGCACTATAGCTGCTCCTATAGCTTCCTACTGAGCTAAAATAAGGGTTGGAAGTTTGAGCTTACCCTCTTTTGAGACAACCAACCTACCACATTAATCCATCTTGGTTTAGAAATGGCCTGTGACAAGAAGAGAGCCATCAAGGGTGGCCCTCAACAAGTCAAAAGGGAGATGATGCAAGACCATGAAAAGCGAGCAGACCATCAATTGCACCACTGCCATGTTGAACTTCTGGACCATCTCAGTGGACATTCCTGACAGCCATTATTGTGTCAACATGGGGGCAAAGGGGCATCCTCTAGTATGCCAACCCAGCTGGTACTTCCCGAGGCAGGTGGGCAACAGGTCTTCTTCATAACGAAGATCCCACAGAGCATTGGAAGTCTGGTAAGAAGAGAAGCGGGTCTCACCCTGAGATGGACAAGGAAGCATGTAGATAACCGTTGGTCACCAAGAAGGTCGCGCTCAGGCTGAGGCTCTGCAGATGGACAATGGAGAGAGGAGAGATCCATTAGATCAGGGGTGTCCAACTTTGGCCATCTTAAAGACTTCTGGACATCAACTCCTATAATTGATTTAAACCAGGGATGTCCAACCTTGGCAGTTTTAAGACTTCAACTCACAGAAATGAATAGCATCTAAATTAGGGTTGTCCAACCTCAACCACTTGAAGACATGTGGACTTCAACTCTCAGAATTGAAGAACATCTAAATTGGGGGTGTCCAACCCTGGCAAATTGAAGACTTGTGAACTTCAACTTTCAGAATTGAACAGGATCCAAGCCAGGGATGTCCAACCTTGGCAACTTGAAGACTTGTGGACTTCAGAATTGAAGACAATCTAAACCAGGGGTGTCCAGACTTGGCAACTTCAAGACTTGTGAAGTCCACAAGTCTTCAAGTTGCCAAGATGGGAGAACCCTGCATTAGACAACCATAGTTAGAACATCTCCTAAAGGTCAATGGTCATCCTGGGAAGCCAACCTGAGACTTTTGGGGCTCATTGGAGATGGTGGGGTTGACTGACCGTTTGCAGAATGACTATGGAAGTTGTTGAGCCATCAAGGTTCTTGACGAAGAACTCGATTTGGGTCGAAACCTCGACAATGGCAAAACCGTTTCCAAGATAAAGCACGGGACTTTGCAAGAGGCTGATCCGGAAGTACAGGATGGCCTGGAGGGAAAAATGATGGTGAGAAGGAAAACATACGGAGGGAGGGAAGCCCAAATATGATCCCAAATGAACCATGTTCTAGGCAGAGTCCTGCAGGGACGTTACCTACCGAGGAGATGAAGGGAGGTGGCTGCAAAGAAAGAGAAGGAAAATATCAGTACGGCATTCGGAGGAAGGAAACATACAATAACAGAGATGGAAGGGGTCTTGGAGGTCTTCTAGCCAACCCCCTACTCGAGCAGAAGATCCTAAATCATTTCAGAGAAGTGTCTCTCCAGTCTCTTCTCGAAAGCCTCCAGTGATGAAACTCCCACAACTTCTGAAGGCAACTTCTGCTCCATCTGTTGATTGTTCTCCCTGTCAGAAAATTCTTCCTTATTTCTAGGTTGAATCTCTCCTTGGTCAGTTTCCATCCATTGTTCCTTGTCTGGCCTTCAGGTGCTTTGGAAAACAGTTTGGCCCCCTTCCTACTCTCTGTGGCAGCCCCTCAAATATTGGAAGATGCTCTCCTGTCTCCCCTGGTCCTTCTCTTCCCTAGACTGGCCAGGTCCAGTTCCTGCAACTGTTGCTCATCGTATGTTTTATCCTCCATCATCTTTGTTGCTCTTCTCTGTACTCTTTCTAGAGCCTCAATGTTTTTTCTTGTATCATGGTGATCTCAAACTGACTGAAGTATTCCAAGTGTGCCTTACCAGTGCAATATAAGGCAATACTTCCTGTGATTCGCATTTCTCTGTAATGTTCTCTTTGTGCTGAAATTCTGTTGTTCCTTTCTTAAGCCTGGTTATCAGAAAGGTTTGGTAAGAAAATATTTTTGAGTCATACTTACATCTGGTATCAGAGCTAAGATAGCTGCTCGCAGTTCCTCAGCTCCAGAAAACTGAGGAAGGAAGGCAAGGAGGGAGGGAGGGAGGGAGAGGGGAAAGAAGGAGGAGAGAGGGAAGGAGGAAAGAAGGGAGGGAGGAAGCAAGGAGGAGAGAGGAGGGAAGTGAGGAAGAGAGGGAGGGAGGGAGGGAGGGAGGAAGGAAGGAAGGAGAAGAGAGGGAAGGAGGAAAGAAGGGAGGGAGGAAGCAAGGAGGAGAGAGGAGGGAAGTGAAGAGAGGGAGGGAGGGAGGAAGGAAGGAAGGAAGGAGGAGAGAGGGAAGGAGGAAAGAAGGGAGGGAGTAAGCAAGGAGGAGAGAGGTGGGAAGTGAGGAAGAGAGGGAGGGAGGGAGGGAGGAGAAGAGAGGGAAGGAGGAAAGAAGGGAGAGCGAGAGGAAGAAAGGAAGGAAGGAGAAGAGAGGGAGAGAAGGGGGAAGAAGGAAGAAGGAGGGAGAGAAGGAAGGAGGAGAGAGGGAAGGAGGAAAGAAGAGAGGGAGGGAAGAAGGGAGGAGAAGGAGGGAAGAAGGAAGAGAAGGAAGGAGAGAGGAAGCGAGGAAGGAAGGAGGAGAGAGGGAAGGAGGAAAGAAGGGAGGGAGGGAGAGCCAAAGGAAGCAAGGAAAGGAGGGAAAGAGAGGGAGGGGGGAATGGAGGGAAGGAAGAGAGGAGAGGAAGGAGAGGAGAGGAGGAAAGAATTAATGATTTGAATACCTGCATCCTTGGTATGTATATTCAGCATTCAGCTGTATTAAGCATCATACAGAATTAATACAGGAAGTTTCTACTACACAATGCATCTCTGTGCTTCAGATCCAGTTCTCTTGTGTGAAAAGACACTAAAGATCCATTGGAGTTTGTCAATGGAAAGGGTCTTTACAAAGAACGCATCGCCAGGGAAAATATTTCAATCACACCCGATATTGGAACTGCAGCTTGAATATGTTGTGACCTAGGCTGACTGAGTCATTACAAGACACAAATTAGTCCCAAATAAACCTATTTTATTGTTACAGCTGAGAATTACATTCATTCCCAGCTGAGTCCCAATTACTTGCAAAACAAGACTTCGGAAGAAGTCATTCGGGATAACCATCAACCTTTATCTTCTTTGACACCCTGCCAAAGGCCTTATTTGGCAAAGCCCCACAAAGTTCAGAAACAAAGAAGAGATGCCAACTAGAAACAGAGTTAGCAACTTTGCTTTCTTGCAAAAGGCCCCAAGTGCCTTTGTTTCTCTTTTAAGCCTTATGGGAGGGGCCAATCATCTCCAGGCTTTACTCCTGAGTCGTCCCTTTTGCTTTAGTTGCTCTTGCCTTCTGGCAGCTCTGCACATGCGCGCATTAGGAACAGGCTCCTCCTGTTCCTCTGCCTCCCTGCTGTCCGACTCTGGTGACTCCAGAGTCTGCACATCGCTCCCAGATGGCCCTGGCTCCATCTCTGAATGCCTGGGGAATGACACAGAGCCCTCATCCGGGCCTTCCCCAGACTCCACGACTGGCCCATGTTCCTCCCCAGACTCCTCATTGTCCGACTCCGCTGTCAGCTGCAGGCAGCTGGCGGACCAGAATAGAATAGCCTCCAACTGGAAAAGTCCAGATCTGTTCTGACCCAGCCTTAGCAGAAGCAAGAAACAGACTCCTGGTCACAAAAAAAAACCCCTCTTTATTTCCCGTTTGTGACTTAATGGCATTCACCCACCAAAAAGTCCAAGCAAGAGTCCTTCAAGGAGTTAACTGCAGTAACAGGCCTCATCAGTTCCTTGCAATAATTGCAAACTGAAAAGCTGCAAATTAAGTTCTGGCAAGCAGTCTCTGTGGCACGAAACCCGATGAGCCAAATCTTCAGAAATACGAACGGTTGTCTCCTACGACCACCACTCCCCTTTCCTTCTATTTATTCCCCTGCCAGGGAAGGGCCATTCAGTGTCCATCTGTGCTTTGCTTCCTGACTCGACACCTTGTCCTCAGTCGTTCTCCCCTCCTAACTGCTCTGCTCATACGTGCATCTGGCACAGGCCCCAGCTGTTCTTCCTTCTCACTCATCTCAGCCTCCAAAAGCAGCTGCCTCTCCGGTGGCTGGGAAATGTCGGACGGCCCTGGTCGGCCAATGCAGAGCATCCATCACAGCCTTCCCCAGACTCCAGAGCTGGCCCAAGTTCCACCCCAACCTCCTCATCATCCGAGTCTGCCACCAGCTCCACTGGTGGGCCACAAGATCTGCGTTTCCTTACCACATTGGGCGTGCAGCTGAACTCCTGTGGTTGTATCCTGAGGACCACCGAAAGGAAGATGTTGAGTACGGAGGCATGGACACACTGGCAAAGACGATATTTGTCCAACGGGGGCAGGATTATATCAGGAGCCGAATCGGGGACGGAGAGGAGACCTTGGCCACTGATGTCAAAGTCAACCTAGGAAGAAGCCAGAGGAGACCCTTCCCAATATCAAGAACAGAGCATGGGAAGCTCGGGTCACAGGAGAGACCCCACCCCAAAGCCAAAGGGTTTCTTTGGAGAGGGAGGGGGCCACTTAGGATACTTACAAAGAGATGTAACCAGAGGATGCCACTGTTTATATTAGGCAAGCTGGCCAGTTGACACCTCAGAGTCCCAAAGGGTTCAAAGGGGATGGCCACTGTGGGGAAAAATCAAAGGCCCGTAGAAGAGAATGTTGGTTGCTTGGGATTATTCCCCCAGGAATATGTCTAATTCAGCCACCAGAACATAAAATGAGTGCAAATCCCACTCCCTTCTACCACTGAGGATGTTACCTAGTTGGGCCATGAAATGGCTGTAAGAAAACCACCAAGCTCAGAGGGCACCCAAAACCACTCAGTTCCCCTCCTCCTCCTCCTCCTCCTCTTCCTCCTCCTCCTCCTCCTCCTCCACCTCCTCCTCCTCCTCCTCCTCCTCCTCCTCCTCTTCCTCTCTGCAAACCCTACTCTCTTCTGGTGCTGATAATGTTACCTAGTTGTTTAAAGAGAGGCTGTTCTTGTTAGAGTTCATAGAATGATTGGGCTGAAAGGAAACTCTGAGATCTTCTAATCCAACCCTCTGTTCAAGGCAGGAGCCTTCTACCATCCCTTGTCTACCCACCCCATCCCACCAACCACCATCCACAGCCAACATCTCATCCCGCCCTGACTTAAGGGAAGCAGAAGATATTACTGACTTTGTATAAATATACAAAAGTATGAAGGCTACTGCTTAACACATTGTAAGCCACCCTGAGTCTCCGGAGAAGGGCGGCATATAAATCAAATTTTAAAAAAAATACTTCGATGGATCTCAGGGAAAACAACAACGAGGTGACAGGACATGGAAGCTCACCGTTCATCGTGTCCAACAGCCTATCTCTCACCACATTGATGGTAATTTGTAAGACGTTACAAATCTGCAGAGTGAAGACAGTTGAAGAATCAGAGGGTTGGAGGGCCATAACTCTGCCTCGTTCCTCACTCAGCCTGAATGTGACCGTATCACTGAGGAAGCCTGTCAAGTATTTGCAAGCCATTGGCACATATGTCATGCCTCCACCCCTGTGTGGAAAGGAAGGGCTTACCCTGAGTATAAAACCCCCTCTAACCTTTTCACCATGCTCTCTTTTTACGTTTGTTCTCCATGAGACATGATCTTCGATCAGAGTAGCCACACACGCTGTGTGCCCCCTATCCTATAATATTAAGACAGCCTTTTGTACATAGTTAATATGTTTTGTTATATGAATAAATACATTTAAGACATTTATTCAGGCATCTGTTTTTGGACTCTTCTATGCTCCTGGGTGATTCTACGATCCCAAATTCCACCAAGAATGGTAGCAGAGGGAATGGTAACAGAACTCCACTCCAGGAGCTGTTGAAAAGGCAAGATGCCCTCCAAAATAACCTGTGAGAGAAGCTCCCCTGTGGTGACCAGAGGCCTTCAACGGAGGAGAACTTCACAGCAGCCCCAGTCTGAATCAACAATGGAAAACATCGCAGAGGGTTTCCATCCCGTTACACCCTGGCAGCCAGAGGCTACCCAGATGCAGCAAGAGATCCCTGGGGATCGTAGAATCACCCAGGAGCATAGAAGAGTCCAAAGACAGATGCCTGAATAAATGTCTTAAATGTATTTATTCAAATAACACAACATGTTAACCATATACACAAGGTTGTCTTCATATTCATTATAGGATAGGGGGCACACAGCGTGTGTGGCTACCCTGATCAAAGATCAAAAAAAGAGAGCATGATGGAAAGGTTAGAGGGGGGGTTATACTCAGGGTAAGCCCCTCCTTTCCACACAGGGGTGGAGGCACTTTCTGCCTCCACTAGTGTCTGTATGACACATGGGCCAATGGCTTGCAAATACTTGACAAAGCCATTCCCCCTATCAGTGGTCTTCAATGATCAATGTCAGGGGTGTCAAACTCAATTTCATTGAGGGCCGCATCAGGGCTGTGGTTCACCTCGGGGGGGGGGGGCTGGGTGGGTGTGGCCAATTGGGTGGGCTGGGCCAACTTGACGCCACTCCCCAAATTGTTGGCATGCTTCCTCTTCGCATTGGATAGACTGGGGTAAAGCGAAGCGGGCCGGCCCCTTACATTTTCCAGGATGTCTCCGTGGGCCAAATCTGACCACATCGCGGGCCAAGTTTGACCTGCTGGCCTTGTGTTTGGCACCCCTGATCAACAGGGAACACAGAAGAAAGATCCATGTCCTTCTTGATTCCAAAACTGATTTTCAATCAGAATAGACCTCAAAAGAAATTCAGAGCAATCAGCAAGAAAAATGTGAAGAAAACTCAGAAATGGGTGTGCCAGAATACATCATTTTGAAGGAATTAGAATGATAAAGAGCCATTTCCATATCCAGCCCTTCGTGTTCCCCTCATAACTAGTCCCTTGGCCATCTTCAGAGTCCTTCCCTGATCTTCTTCCCATTTAACGGAATAATAGAGTTGGAAGGGAACTTGGAGGTCTTCTCGTCCTACCCCAGTCCCCGTGGTGGTGATTAAGCCAAACCATGATGCTCATTCCTCAGCCATATGGATGTTTTTGCCTTTGTTGAATGTTCTACACTCTTTGCTGTTGGAGGAAGGCCTTACCCGTAGGTTGATGTTGCCGATTATTGAGTTCTTGATGATGTTAAGGGCTGTGGGTGTAAGATTCCTGCAAAATAAATGAAAAAGTGCAGATAGAAGAGAATATCTTTTAGCCCAGAGTTGAACTAGTGTTGAATGGACCCAGCACTGGTGATGTTCCCTGGTTGGTTCATGAAATCTCTGCAAGAAAACAACCAAGCTCAGAGAGCACCAAGGACCCCACAGACCTTGTCTTCCTCCTCCTCCTCCTCCTCCTCCTCCTCCTCCTCCTCCTCCTCTTTTTCTCTGCTAACTCCACTCACTTCTAGCACTGATAATGTTCCCTGGTTGGTTCATGAAATCTCTGCAAGAAAACAACCATATCCATGAAGACCAAAGACCCCACCATTCTCCTTCTCTTCCTCGTTCTCCCCCTATCCCTCTTCTTTCCCCTCCTAACCTCCCCTCCTCCTCCTCCTCCTCCGCTTCCTCCTCCTCCTCTTCCCCTACCCCTCCTCCTCCTCCCCATATTCCTCTTCTTTCCCCTCCTAACCTCCCCTCCTCCTCCTCTTCCTTTTCCTCCTCTTCCTCCTCCTCCTCCTCTTCCCCTATCCCTCTTCCTTCTCCTCCTAAACTCCCCTCCTCCTCCTCTTCCTCTTCCTCATCCTCCCCATATCCCTCTTCTTTCCCTTCCTAACCTCCCCTCCTCCTCCTCCTCCTCTTCCTCTTCCTCCTCCTCCCCATATCCCTCTTCTTTCCCCTCCTAACCTCCCCTCCTCCTCCTCCTCCTCTTCCTCCTCCTCCTCTTCCCCTACCCGTCTTCCTTTTCTTCCTAAACTCCCCTCCTCCTCTTCTTCCTCTTCCTCCTCCTCCCCCTCCCCCTATTCCTTCTCCTCTAAACTCCCCCCTCCTCCTCCTCTTCCTCTTGCTCCTCTTCCCCATCCCTCTTCCTTCTCCTCCTAAACTCCCCTCCTCCTCTTCTTCCTCTTCCTCCTCCTCCCCCTCCCTCTATTCCTTCTCCTCTAAACTCCCCTCCTCCTCCTCCTCTTCCTCTTGCTCCTCTTCCCCATCCCTCTTCCTTCTCCTCCTAAGCTCCCCCCCTCCTCCTTCTCCTCTTCCTCCTCCTCCCCCTCCCTCTATTCCTTCTCCTCTAAACTCCCCTCCTCCTCCTCCTCTTCCTCTTGCTCCTCTTCCCCATCCCTCTTCCTTCTCCTCCTAAGCTCCCCCCCC
Organism: Masticophis lateralis; assembly: GCA_030761175.1. Taxonomy (NCBI): domain Eukaryota; kingdom Metazoa; phylum Chordata; class Lepidosauria; order Squamata; family Colubridae; genus Masticophis; species Masticophis lateralis. The sequence continues at coordinate 24,512 of JAUDYJ010000053.1, forward strand.
TCCTCCTTCTCCTCTTCCCCCTGTCCCTCTTTCTTCTCCTAAACTCCCCTCCTCTTCCTCTTCCTCTCTGCAAACCTCACTCTAGCACTGAAGATATTCCCTAGTTCATTGATGAAACTCTGCAAGAAAACAACCAACTCCGGCAAGCACTAAGGACCCCCTCCTGCCCCACCCCACCCCACCCCCCAATTAAACCTCAAAAGAATCCTGCATACTCCTCTTCTTCTTCTTCTTCTTTGACATATCCATCATCGGACATCGGCGATCATGTTGAATACTCACACATTGAGAATTTCGATGGTAATATCTCCAAATAAAATATTACATTCGCGGAAGATCACTTTGACCCATCCTGCCTGATAATCTGTGATTTCAAATTTGACACTGGATTGAAACTGCAGAGAGATTTTGATCGGAGACGAGATTCCAAACAACCTAGGAAGTGACACACACACACAGTAAACATACATTCTCCTTCATTGTTTTGCTTGCCATGTAGGCTAACACAACGTTTCCTCAACCTTGGCTCCTTTAAGATAGATGGACTTCAACTCCCAGAATTCTCCTTCCTGAATATCTATGGAGATTCTCCATCATCCAGGTCAGGGTTGTCCGAAAAGTGCTTTTTCAAAAAGGCAACTGGACTTTTCTTGTTTATTTGTTTTTTCCCTTGAAAATGTTTTGCTTCTCATCCAAGAAGCTTCTTCGGTTCTGGAGAAGCATCTTTGGGCTGTGCTGTGCTGGCTGGGGAATTCTGGGCGTTGAAGTCCACTCATCTCAATGTAGCTATGTGTGAGACACGAGGAGGTAAAAAGTGAAAAACCACATCCACATTGTTAGGCTTTGAAACAACGGGAGAAAAGAGAACCCTTAAACCAGTGAGAAATTTGATCACTTTGCATTTCCCACCATTCTGTTTTGCCTGTCCTTTAAGTTGCAAAGCATCATTTCTTGAGTGACTCCAAAATTTGGAAAGGACATCAGGCCAACCTTAAGACAAATTCCTTGTGTGTCCAATCACACTTGACCAATAAGGAATTCTATTCTATTCTATTCTATTCTATTCTATTCTATTCTATTCTATTCTATTCTATTCTATTCTATTCCATTCCATTCCATTCCATTCCATTCCATTCCATTCCATTCTATTCTATTCTATTCTTAATTTCAAGACATGAACCACAAGCTTTTTGACCTCAGCAGCTTTAAGATAGGTAGACGTGGACTTCGGAAAGTTCCTACTCACACAGAGCCACCAATGCTCAGGCGGATCCCGCTAATCAGTTCACCTCCTCTGAGTCCTGGCACATAGTTCAACTTGTGTGTTGTGAGCACCACCTCTGCAATATTAAGCCTGAAAGAGAGAAGAAGATAAAAGTCAGAGAGATTGAACTGCGAATGTTGGTCTGAAAATGAAACGAAGGAAGATCTACTTCTGTAGCAGATTAAAACCAGACAGCTGGCACCATTTGTACATGGTGAAGCCATCAAGCCCATTGTGGCTTGGCTGATACATTGATCATGGCCTCTTGCTCCCTCCCATTCACTGAACCATAGCATCCTAGGGCTGGGGAAGTCCATTGGCTTTTCCCTATCCAGCCCCTCGTGTTCTCCTCATAACTAGTCCCTTGGCCATCTTCAGAGACCTTCTCGGATCTTCTTCCCATTTAACAGAATAACAGAGTTAGAAGGGATCTTGGAAGTCTTCAAGATCCAGGCAGGTGAAGCTCTATCATTCCAGACAAATGGCTGTCCAATTTATGGAGGCAAGTCCTTCCACTGATTGATTGTTCCCACTTTTAGGAATGGTATCCTTATTTCTAGGTTGCTTCTCTCTTTGATTTAATTTCCATCTGATGCTTCTTGTCCTGGCCTCAGGTGCTTTGGAGAATAGCTTGACTCCCTCTTCTTTGGGGCAACCCCTGAGATATTGGAAGACTACTATCATGTCTCCCCTAGTCTTTCTTTTCATTAGACTAGACATACCCAGTTCCTGCAACCGTTCTTCATATGTTTTAGCCTCCACTCATGTAAATTAGAATAAAATAGAGCTGAAAGAGACCTTGGAGATCTTCTAGACCAGTCCTCTGTTCTGGCAGGAGAACCTATACCATTTAAGATAAGTGACTGTCTGGTCTCTTCTTAAAAACTTCCAGTGATGGAGCACCCACAACTTCTGGAGGCAAGATATTCCATTGAAGAATTGTTCTAATTGACAGGAAATTTCTCCTTAGTTCTAAGTTGCTTCTCTCCTTGATTAATTTCCACCCATGGCTTCTTGTCCTGATCTCTGGTGCTTGACTCCCTCTTCTTTCGGGCAGCCCCTGAGATATTGGAAGACTGCTATCATGTCATGTCTAGTCCTTCTTTTCACTAAACTAGACATACCCTATTCCAGCAACCGTTCTTTGTATGTTTTAGCCTCCAGTCCCCTAATCCTCTTCATTGCTCTTCCCTGCACTCTTTCTAGAGTCTCAATATCATTTTTCTATCGTGGTGACCAAAACTGGACCCAGTATTTCAAGTGTGGTCTCACTAGTGCAATAGAGAGCAGTCCTAACACGTCCTGTGATTCCTTCCTAAGCTTAACCCAAATGTTCCTCAAAGACTCTTACTGCAAAACATCTCCAGAAGGTTACCTTCTTGATGGCCACCTACCCATTAATCGTTAACAACCCAAGTAGTCCTGGAATCTGAATATCTTCAAGGGCAATCTTCTTCACTTCGTTCTGGAGAAGCCCATCCTTTTCCAGTTGACTGCCCACAACTAGAAGACAATCAGTCCGTCCATGAGAAGATATTTCTGATTCTCCATCCTTAAAGAAGGACCTTCTCCTCAATTTCCACATATAGTAAATACCCAGGGCAAAGGCAAACTATCTTTCTGGTTGAAGGCCATATCTGGTATAGCTTCACAAGATGGGGAAGTCCCATGGGGAAGATAGCTAGGAGATAGGACAGACTGAGCCACCACCTTGGAGGGGAGATGAGAGGATGAAAATGTAATAAATAAATAGAAATGAATCATAAATAAATTCCCTCTTTGAGGAAGAGGGATGGTTTAAAAATACAGGTGGTCCTTGGGTTACAGCCATTCTTTTTAGTGGTCAAAAGTCCGTTTTTTCCACGCTGTTCAAATGGTCACTAAACAAACCATCATAAATTGAGAACTACTTGTAACACATAGATTTTAAACCAGAAGTATTTTTGTTAGGTATAAGACCAGAAAATTATGACAAAGGGACTATATACTTAACATTACGTGTATTGATAGCTGCGAAAATCATATCTGCACAATACTGGAAAAATGAGAACATCCCACCAGATGAAAATATTGGATTGTGCAGAGATGGATAGATTGACATTGAAAATAAAAGATAAAGGAGACACAGAATACTATTTAACGTGGAATAGGTATTATCAATGGTTAGAGATAAGAAGTAGAAATTAGATGAAGAAAGTATTGTTAAGTTTAAGTAAAACATGAATGTTGTCTATAATTATATGTATGCCAATATATTTAATGGGAACATAAATAAGCGAATATAATTATAAATTATGGTTAGAATTATTTTGTTATATTATTATTGCTCTCATAAAAAGGGGTTATTTTTTTTTCTTTCTTCCCTTTTTGTAAAATGGTATGCCCGGAAAATACACTGTATTCAAAATACTTACATATAAATAAATAAAACTTGACTTTTTAAAAAAAAAATCCTTTTTTCAGTGCTGTTCGAACAGTCACTAAACGAACTGTCGTAAGTTGAAAACAACCTGTATTTCTGCCATGGTCACCTGCCATGGAATGACTTAAGAAACATGTTCCTAGTCAAAGAAACGATGATAATTTGGAGTAAATATTTTGGGCATAGCATTGATTTGGACAATTGGCAGACTCTGGTAAAAAAAATTTAAAAATTACATTAGCAACTTCATATAAGGAAAATTTATATAAGATGTTTTATAGGTGGCACCTCCTCCCCACAAGATTAGCATGAATCAATAAGGGAAATTCTTCAGCATGTTGGAAGTGCGAGGTGGCTCCGGGGAACTTCTATCATATGTGGTGGGAATGCCCAAAGGCAAAGAAATATTGGAATCTGATAAAGAGTTGGTTGGAAGAAATTTTGTTAATAAACATAGAAGTCAAACCGGAATTTTTCCTTTTGGGAATGACAGAGGGCAAATACAACAAAGATATAAATTACTACTACTACTGCATATACTTACAACGGCACGAATAGACTTTGCGCACAAATGGAAAGAGAAAGATACCCCAACTGAAGAGGAAATACTACTAAAAATTTTCAACTGCGCAGAAATGGATAGACTCACCTTGGAACTCAAGAATAAAAGCAAAATATTGTAGTATAAAATCTGGGTAAAATTCTATGAATGGTTAGATAAAAGGAGGATAGCTGAGACAAATGTGTAGTGTTAGACTAGAATTATGTACGTTATTATAGATACATATGTATGTGAATGGTATAGATACGTATATGGAGGTATAGATATGTATAATTGTATAGGAATAAGGTATAAATTACTATTATTATACTATGTTTAAATAATGTATAAGTTTTTATTATATTATCATTAGTATATTATGTAATAGTTTAAAATGTTGGAAGATGCTTGGGACCAGTGATGTCATATCTATGTCCAATGTTTTTAATTTTGAACTACTAATAAAAAAACTTTTTAAAAAAAAGAAAAAGAAAGAAAGATCTTCCTTTGGAGGAAAATGGCTGAGGGTCTAATTCCTTACCTGTTTCGTATTCGGCAAACTTCAGCATGGAGATGATGCCCACTTTCTTTCCTTCTGAAAAATTGACCAGGGTCCCGAAAAGGACAAGGCCCAGAATCTTCCACATCATCCCGTGGTCACACCTGTCATTGAAAACCAAAATCATTCCTCCCAACACCATTTTTCTACACCTCCTATGCAGAAAGGAGGCTCCTGTTTGGCAGGAAGTGTAGAGTCCAGACCCCTACAAGGCTACCTCGATTGAAAGAACGAGTCTGGGGGATGGGGGGAATATTTATAGTCTCCGGAGAAGGGCAGCATATAAATTGAACTAATAAATAAATAATAAATAATAAATATAGCCCAGGGTTGAACTGTGGGTTCAGGGTGGTCTCTGAGTTTGGTGGCTTTATTGAAATGCTTTTATGACCCAACTAGTGTCACTGATAGGAAGAACCATTTATATATAAACAAAGAGCAGACTTCACACAATCCCACTGCGAACTCAGAGGCGGCTTACAATGTGTTAAGCAATAGCCTTCATACTTTTGTATATACCTGCTTAGTAGGGCTTTTTGGCCCCTCCAAGCGGTGTTCTTTTTTATACCAAATTAGCTTATTGCCCCCACAATCCGGGTCCTCATTTTACCCACCTCGGAAGGATGGAAGGCTGAGTCAACCTTGAGCCTGGTGAGATTCGAACTCGCAGTAATTGCAGGCAGCTGGCAGCTAAGTGCTATTTAACAGCACTTAGTCCACTGCGCCACCAGGCTCATAAAGGTAAGTAGAACCCACCCCTGGCGTGCATGTGCACCAGAGAGCTGATTTTCCAGTTTCCAGCACTCCCGCGCACCTGCGAAGACCAGCTGGCCGGCTCATCGGAATCCAGAAAAAGAGCGGGCAATGTCTGGCATGCCCAGAGAGATGGTTCTGCATGCTACTTCCAGCATGCATGGCATAGGTTCACCATCATTGGTCTAGCCTGAAATGCTCCCAGTTCGGACAGGATCGGCCAATCTGGTAGCGATAGAGGCGGGTGGGTTGGAGAACCAGTAGCAAAAATCCCTGTCCCCCACCTCCCCATTGCCCAGCTGAGCCACGCAATCATCAGAGGCTTTTTTTATTATTATTTTTAAAAGTATTTTTTCTACAACCTCTTTGGCTGAAAAAAATGCTTTTAAAAGTAAAAAAAAAAAAAGCCTCCGATGATCGCGCGGCTCAACTGTGATCATCAGAGGCTTTTGAAAGCATTTTTTCTACCGCCTCTTCGGCCGAAGAGGTTATAGAAAAAATGTTTTTTAAAGGGGAAAAAAAGCCTCTGCCCATCAGGCAAGTTAGCTGGGATCGTCAGAGGCTTTAAAAGCATTTTTTTCACAACCTCTTCAGCTGAAGAGGTTGTAGGAAAAAATGGTTTTAAAAATTAAAAAAGAAAAAGTTGGCCACGTCCACTCAATCCTATTACTCCCACCACCAAGCCACGCCCACAGAACTGGTAGTAACAAATTTCACCACTGCTATCAGTGTATTAAGACCTACCAGAGGTGGGAAATTGTCCTGAGAAATTCCTGGAGCCCCTGCCTAAGGAATGTGTTGATGGACCTTCAGAGCTGAGGGCCGCCTCCTGGTCCTTTCTCCTGCTCTCTAAAGCAGCTTGGACTTGGCCATTTTTATACGCTGAGCATCTAGCCAAGAATGAGGAAAATCTATGCAAATGCCTGGTCTCCTGTGGGTTTTATGAAGTCTGGAGGGAGGGAGGCTGGGGGTTCAATCACTTCAAAAGATAACCAAGGAATGAGCCTTTTCTTGACTAACCGTTTCTTCCCTCAACTCAACCCTAAAGATGGATATCCAAAGTTTGTCACCACGGTGATAAACCAGAAACCAAACCCAGAAGTGATAACCATTTGAGTTTTTTTGGTTCTACATGCAATGCAGAAGAAACTACACAAAGTATTCAACCATTGTTAAACTGATCGTTAAATTGAATCGTGTCCAATTTAATGAACTTTTTGGCCACCGTTGTTAAGCAAATCACTGGCCATGAAGCAAATCCAGCTTCCTCCATGGACTTCAGAGATCAGAAGCGGTTGGGAAGATCCCAAATTGGGATCTCCTGTGATTCTGGGATGCATTATATAAATACATCCAAATTCAGAAGAGAGGCAGCCAGGGGAACTCTTGCCTAGCCCCCAAAACCTGAGGAAGAGGTCCATGGAAGAGGTTCATGGAAGAAACTAGAGGGGGGGATTAATGGAATACATATCTTTGATAATAAGAGGGGAAATCGGAACTTGAACGATGGTAGTATTAAGAATGTTTGAACAATATGATGATTGCAGTGGTGGGTTTCAAATTTTTTTACTACCGGTTCTGTGGGTTTGGCTTGGTGGGTGTGACAGGGGAAGGATACTGTAAAATCTCCATTCCCTCCCCACTCCAGGGGAAGGTTACTGCAAAATCCCCATTTCCTCCCGATCAGCTGGGACTTAGGAGGCAAAGAATAGATGGGGGCAGGGCCAGTCAGAATTTTTACTACCAGTTCTCCGAACTACTCAAAATTTCCGCTACCAGTTCTCCAGAACTGGTCAGAACCTGCTCTTGGTGATTGGCATAAAAATAACATACTGAAATATTGAATAATTAAATAATGGAAGATTATAATTTAACAAAAACATGTGTATGACTATTAGAATCATATAATCCTGTTAAATGTAACAAAAATGATTATTAATATTTTATTTGCAGTAAAAGGAATGATACTCAGAATATGGTGATTGGCATAAAACTAACATATTGAACGATTGAATAACTAAACAATGAAAAGTTATAACTCAGCAAAAATATGTGTGCTATTACCAGAACTATATAAGCTTGCCAACTGTAGTAAATATGATGAATATCATTTTATTTGTACTAAAATGTAAGACATTCAGGTGCCACACTGTTCATGCATTGATATGTTTGTAAAAAAAATAAATAAAAAATAAAAAACTTGGGTGGGGGAGGAAGGGGTTCATGGAAGGATGACTTCCATTCTCAGCCCCCATAGGCTGCAGGATTGTCCTATCAACTTCCTCCAACAGGTCTCCAACAGAGCCAATCTCTCATTCAATCGTCTTCTCAGATAAATCTCAATGTCCAGCATGGCAGGAATCTGGTTTGGTCTGTTTTGAGAAAAAAATCTGACTCAATAACAGGTTGAGGAGTGCAGGACACTGAGTTAAGGTTCCTTGGTGACATTCATAAAAGCTCAGTGCCAGATGTTTTATAGATGGCATTTCCTGAGACACTGACACGCGACTCGGCTGAGGACCTGGTGGCGGCCTGGGATAGGACGGCCAGCGGGGCCTTGGACCGCGTCGTGCCTTTGCGGCCTCTGACCCGGCGCCGAACTCACTTATCTCCTTGGTTTACCGAGGAGCTGAGGGAGATGAAATGGTTGGAGGGCCAGTCGCTCTGAATCTGACTTGACACTAGTAAGAGCTCATATTAAGACTTACATAGTGGCGATAAAAGCTGCGAAATCTAATTATTTTACCGCTCTTATCGCATCATCAGATAATCGCCCAGCCACCCTGTTTAGGGTGACCTGCTCCCTCCTCCATCTGGGAGCGTGGGAGGATCCCTTGCAGGGTCGTGCTGAGGACTTTGTTCAATATCTGGATGATAAAATAACTCAGATTCGGGATGACTTGGCCGCTGACTGGGTTAGTTCAGGCGAGGGGACTGAGGCAGTTCTTGAGAGTGTTATCTGGGCTGAGTTCGATCCTGTGGCTCCCGAGGACGTGGACAGGATTCTGGGAAGACCGAACGCAACCACATGTTTATTAGATCCGTGTCCCTCCTGGTTGGTGCTGGCCTCCCGGGAGGTTACACGAGGCTGGTTCCAGGAGATTATAAATGCTTCTTTAAGTGAGGGTGCCCTACCGGCCGCCTTGAAGGAAGCGGTGGTGAGGCCCCTCCTCAAGAAGCCCTCCCTGGACCCAGCTGTTTTGGTTAATTATCGTCCAGTCTCCAACCTTCCCTTTTTAGCGAAGGTTGTTGAGAGTGTGGTTGCGTGGCAGCTCCCCCGGTACCTGGATAAAGCCGTCTATTTAGACCGACTCCAGTCCGGCTTCAGGTCTGGATACAGCACCGAAACGGCATTGGTCGCGTTGGTGGATGATCTCTGGAGGGCCCGGGGTAGGGGGTACTCCTGTATCCTGGTGTTGTTAGACCTCTCAGCGGCTTTTGATACCATCGACCATGGTATCATGTTGTGCCGGTTGGAGGGATTGGGGGTGGGGGGCACCGTTTTACGGTGGTTCTCCTCCTACCTCTCCGACCGGTCACAATCTGTGTTGACAGAGGGGCAGCAGTGTCTGGGGTGCCGCAAGGGTCGGTCCTCTCGCCCCTCCTGTTCAACATTTATGTAAAGCTGCTGGGTGAGATCATCTGTGGTTTTGGGGTGGAGTTCCATCAGTACACTGATGATACTCAACTGTACATCTCCACCCCAGACCACCCCAACCATGCCGTGGAAGTGATGTCCCAGTGCCTTGAAGCCATGCGGGTCTGGATGGGGAGAAACAGGCTTCGACTCAACCCCTCCAAGATCGAGTGGCTGTGGCTGCCGGCGTCCCGATATAGCCAGCTGACACCATCGCTGGTTATTGGGGGTGAATCATTGGCCCCCACGGAAAGGGTGCACAACTTGGGCATCCTCCTGGACCCACGGCTGTCTTTAGAGGATCATACGACAGCTGTGGCCAGGGGGGCCTTCTATCAGGTTCGCCTGATACGCCAGTTGCGGCCCTTTCTAGATCGGGACTCCCTACGCACAGTCACTCAGGCGCTCGTCACGTCTCACCTGGACTACTGTAATGCTCTCTACATGGGGCTCCCCTTGGGGTGCACCCGGAGGCTCCAACTGGTACAGAATGCGGCCGCGCGGGGGATTATGGGAGCGATGGGGCGCTCCCACGTGACACCTCTCCTGCATGAGCTGCATTGGTTGCTGGTGGACTTCCGGGTGCATTTCAAGGTGTTGGTAATCACCTTTAAAGCGCTCCATGGCTTAGGACCAGGGTACTTACGGGACCGTCTTCTGCCACCAATTGCCTCCCACCGGCAGGTTCGCTCCCACAGACAGGGCCTCCTCAGGGTGCCGTCAGCCAGACAATGCCGGTTGGCGACCCCCAGGGGGACAGCCTTCTCTGTGGCAGCCCCTACCCTCTGGAACGATCTTCCTCCAGAACTGAGAACGATTTCCGACCTCCGGACTTTTCGTTGGGCCCTGAAAACCTATCTTTTTCTGCTTGCCGGTTTAGCCTGATCCCTGCTGAATTTTAAAAATTTTTTTAGAGTTTTTAGAGTTGACGTATTTTAATATTCTATTTGTTTTAATTTTCAGCCAAATCTTATATTTGCTTTTATAATATTTTAATTTTTATGTATTGGTTTTTTACTCGGCTGTTCACCGCCCTGAGTCCGTAAGGAGAAGGGCGGTATATAAGTCCAATTAAATAAATAAATAAATAAATAAATAAATATCTATATATGCCATCTATAAAACATTAGGTAAGATTAGCTAAGATGTTTAAAGATAAATCAGCTAAGGGTTGGAAATATCATCAGTTGCCGGGATCATACTCTCATATGTGGTGGTTGTGTAAAGAAGCAAAACAATATTGGGTGAAAATACAAACGTGGTTAGGGGGAATGTTGCAGCAACATATAGAGTTAAAACCAGAGATATTCTTATTAGGAATTTTACCAGAGAATTATAGCAAAGAAGATACATATTTGATTATTGGTATAATAACAGTGGCTAGAATTGTATTTGCACAAAACTGGAAAGCAGAGAAAATCCCGTTGGAAGGAGAAATTATAAGAAAATTTTAGAATGTGCAGAAATGAATAGATTAACATTGAGAATAAAAGATAAAGAGGAGTCGATGTATTTCAAGACATGGGAAAAACTTTATGATTGGTTAGAAAGGAAATATGAATAAGGACATAGAGATAAAATAGATAGAGAATAGATGGGAGAAAACAATTAGAAAAATAGATACCCAAATGATGTCAAGTAAAAGGAGAAAGGGGAGGGGGTGGAAAAGGGAAAAAAGTGAGATATTATAAAAATGTATGCAAATGATGAAATAAAAATAAATAATAATTGAATAAGAAATTGAAATGAGAATAAAGATAATTAGGAAATCGGGCTGCTCGAATACCACTTTAGATTGAACTGAAAAGGGAAATAACAGGAAAGAGGAGAAGGAGTAGAGAGAGAGGAAGGAAAAAGAGAGGAGAGGAGAGGAGAAAGAAGAAAGGGAAAAGGAGAGGAAGAAGAGGGAGGGGAAAGAGAAGTAGAGGAGAAGGTTAGAAGTGGGGAAGAAGAGAAAGAGAAGGAGAAGAAGAGGGAAGAGGGAAGAGAAGAGAAAGAGGGAAGAGAAGAGGGGGAAGAGAAGAGAAAGAGAAGGAGAGGAAGAACGAAGGGAGGAGGAGGAGAAACAGGAAGGAAGAGAAGGGGAGGAGAAGAAGAAATGTTGGAATAAAGGTAAAGGGTAAAAGAGCAGCCCCGAAAAAGTAAAAATTAAAAATAAAAGTTAAAAGAAAAGATGAATTAAAAATGATGGAAATGACTGTACATGTAAATGTGTTTATGAAAAATAAAAATAATTTAAAAAAAGAAAAAGCTCAGTGCCAGTATTCAACTGGCAGTTGCGAATTTTGCAGAACGCTAACAAGGCAAACATTAAATTCTTGCATTAATTGGTTCAACTTCTTGGCAGCTCATAAAAGAGCTTCCTGCTTCTTCATTCCCTTAAACTGGTTTCATAACTAGATGGAGCAGGTCAGTAGTGGTTTTCAGTTACCTTCACTCCACTTTGGAGCTAGGAGCACGCGTGTGCGCTTGCTTTGCTCACGTGTGGGGCTTCTGAGCATGCGCAGAGCGTCCATGGTGACATCTGGGCCAGAGGTGGGTTTCAGCAGGTTCTGACCAATTCTGGAGAACCGGTAGCAGAAATTTTGAGTAGTTCGGAGAACCGGTAAGTACCACCTCTGACTGGCCCCGCCCCCATCTGTTCTCTGCCTCCCGAGTCCCAGCTGATCAGGAGGAAATGGGGATTTTGCAGTAACTTTCCCCTGGAGCGGGGAGGGAATGGGGATTTTACAGTATCCTTCCCCTGCCACACCCAAGCCATGGTCACCAAGCCACGCCCACAGAAGTGGTAGTAAAAAAATTTGAAACCCAGGCGGGTGAGCGGAATCGGTAGAAATCCGCCACTGGAGCGGATCTATCAAAATGTGTAATGGACAGAAGCATAAATAAGGAATAACTCTTCGCTCGGAAGAAATTTAAATCTTCAGGCTAAGGTGATTTAAGGGTTCTTGGTGCTCTCCGAGCTTGGTTCTTTTCGTGCAGACAGCTCTTTCTTTAAATTGTGGCCGCCGAAAATTCACGTGATCTTGATTCTATCCCTTAGTTAGCAGGACTGCCAGATTCTGGAGCAGCTTTGTTCTCTAGGCCAGCCAGATTCGTTTCTCTCGCCATAAACATGCATGACTAGACTGGGTTGTTTCTCTGTGTCATATAAGCTATGTGGGAATATACATAATTTTATATTTATTTATCTTATTATGTTTACCGTACTTTTCGGAATATAAGACGTACTTCCCCCCCCCCCAAAAGTGGGTGAAAATTTTGGTGTGTATTATACACCAAATGTTGCTGAAGCCCCACCCACTCACTGGCCCCCACGTGTCACGTTTTTGGCCTCTGCACGCCCCATTTCAGACTTGTTCCAGGCTGTGGGGATCAGCACAGCACATCGCCACCGATCAACACCTTCACGCGTCAATTTTTTTGCCTCTGCGCATTGCGTTTTCAGCCTCCGCACACCCCGTTTTTGGCCTCCATGCGTCGCATTTTCAACCAGTTCAGGAATTGTCAGCGGCGGCAATCCCCACTGTCTGGAACTGGCCAAAAATGCAACACCTGGAGGCGGTGATAGGCTCTGGAGATCCCCGCAACCAGGAACAGCTGAATGGCGGTATTCCAGGAGGCGGATCCAACTGCCAATCCGCTGCTCGTGCTAAATCAGGCTGTGATAACTTGCTGAAACTGACCAGGCTGTTTGCTGTTTGCTGCAAGGACACTAGCGGGATGAATACCGATGGATGCTGGTAGCCAGAGGCAGATTTTTTTTTTCTTGTTTCCTCCCCAAAAACTAATTTGTGTCTTATATTCCGGAGCATCTTATACTCCAAAAATAAGGTACGTAGTGTAAAATTGGAGGTGGTGCATGCATTGAAATTTCATTTTTAATGTCTGCCAATTAGTGTACATTCTAAGTGACAATAAAGTTATTCTATTCTGTTCTATTTTTTAAAAAACAAGTTTTATTGGTTTTTTCTTTCACACACATATTTTATGAACAGAGTATTGATCAAATCATATCTTATATAATTTATCATATCCAAATACACTTTACATAATTTCAATTTCTGCCAAAGAATTCTTTTTCCCTACTTTTTTTATCTTATCTTAATACTTCTATACTTATTATATAAACAGTATCACCATCCGCCCTCAAATCCCAATTTCTTAACATTATTTCAGTTGGTTATCTTATCTTATCCATTGTTGATCATATATATTCTCTTTTAACTTTCATATTAGTTCATTCTTCATCCTAATAAGTTTGAGTATACTCAAATTTACTCTGTTCTATTCTATATTATTCTGTTCCATTCTATTCTATTCTATTCCATTCCATATTTTATTTTCTATTCTATTCTATTCTATTCTATTCTATTCTATTCTATTCTATTCTATTCTATTCTATTCTATTCTATTCATTCCATTCCATTCCATTCCATTCCATTCCATTCTCTATTCTATTCCATTCCATTCCATTCCATTCCATTCTATTCTGTTCTATTCTGTTCTATTCTATTCTATTAATTCCATTCCATTCCATATATTCTATTCTATTCTATTCTGTTCTGTTCTGTTCTGTTCTGTTCTGTTCTGTTCTGTTCTGTTCTGTTCTGTTCTATTCTATTCTATTCTATTCTAGTTCCAAGTTGCTTCTCTGCTTGATAAGTTTCCATCCATTGCTTCTTGTCCTGCCTTCAGGTGCTTTGGGGAATAGCTTGGCCCCCTTCTTCTTTGTGGCAGCCCCTCAAACATTGGAAGCCTGCTATCATGCCCCCCCCCCAGTTCTTTTCTTCATTAGACTAGACATACCCAATTCTTGCAACCGTTCTCTGTATGTTTTAGCCTCCAGTCCCTTAATCCTCTTGGTTGCTCTTCTCTACACTCTTTCCAGAGTCTCCACATCTTTTTTACATCGTGGCAATCAAAACTGGATGCAGGATTCCATGTGTGGCCTTACCAAGGGATTATAAAGTGGTATTAACACTTCAACACTTGATTCTAACCCTCTGTTAATGCAGCCTAGAACTGTGTTGGCTTTTTTGGCAGCTGCTGCACACCGCTGGCTCATATTTAAGTGGTTGTCAGCATCCCATCCATGGAAAACCTTCACAAACAAATAATTCCTGAATTAACCGTGATCTAAAATAGAATAGAATTCCAGAGTTGGAAGGGACCTTGGAGGTCTTCTAGTCCAACCCCCTGCTTAGGCAGGAAACCCTACACCACTTCAGACAAAGGGTTGTTTAATTTCTTCTTAAAAACTTCCAGTGTTGGAGGATCTGGTCTTCCCAAGGTTAAATCTGATCCTGTTCCTCCCCATAAGGCCACCCAGGGCCAAAGAAAAGGAAGAGCGGCTTCTGAGATGATTGATTGCCAACTCCCTCCCTCCCTCCCTTCCAGACCTCCCCACTCTTCCCTGCTGAGGTTGTCTTTTCAAATGACACCCATCATTGATTATTTATTTATTTTTCCTTCTACCTAAAGTGCAGCTGTTTCAGGGATTGAGTTATACCCACCCATTTTAGCACTGAGCTGTTTGCACACTCAACTTTGTTGGCTTCGACAGCTTGGAAAAACCTGCCTAACCTGTCCTCTGCCTCTCTTATTCCAGTCTCTCTTCTCTTCCTTGCTTTCCCTTTGACAAAAAAAGCTTTCTGAAAAAAATAAAAAAATAAAAGAGCAACTGCCAATCACCAAAGGGGATTAGCCGCCAGAAGGAAATGCAATAAGAATTCAAGAGTGCATAAGCGATAATAGTCAAGAGTGGGTAAGTACATAAATAAACACCAACTTAAACCTTAAAAGGAGGAAGGAAGGAAGTCAAGAAGGCCATTCCTTGATTGTGGGTCCTTTTGTACACTCTGAGATTGGTGGTTTTCTTGTAGACGTTTCATAACCCAACTAGGGAACATCATCAGGGCTAGTAGGCAGTGGGATCAGTTGTCTTTTCATATACCAGTGGCTTGCCCTGTCTGTATCGGCTGTCTTCTTCTCGATTGTTCCTTCATTAGGCTGATGTTTATTGTTCGTTTGTTTGTCTGAGTAGATAATTTCTTGATGCCACACCTGGATTATTTGGGGCACCCCACTCCCAGAGTCCACCTGCATTTTTACTAAAGCCCAACACCGAGCATAGAAAAGAATTCAAGAAGTTATTTTGCTGAATGACTCAAGAGCACTTCTCCCTCCTTAGGCTACCTCCCTGCTTAGATAGAACGCATCGCCTGTTCATAACATTTCCAAATTTCCCTAACGTTTTAGATCAAAAATATGAATTTGCTGTGAAGGGAAGGGGATATATTGTGTTTGAATCCTTGCCAGAGCGCAGCAAAAACCCTTCTGGGGCTTCTCAGTTGCTTGTCAGAAAAGAAACTTAAAAGCAGGAGGGAATGAATTTGTCCAACGACATATTAATACCGATGAACCGAATCCCATTTACTCGGCGCGGAGGCTAATAAATCGGTTTGCAAAGAGAGAGACAGTTCCTGATGGAACCAGCTGAGCCGACGGTGGCTTTTCCTCCGTCGGAGCCTCGGTTCTCCGAGAACTGATCGATTGTGACAGCCAGCCTCAACTGACTCAGGCGTCATGTCAGGATTGGCTTGGCCAGCAAATGAGAAGGACACGCCGATCCACTCAAGTGGGGAAATGAAATATTCTTGACTTTGGGCCTCTCTGAACTACTAATGCGTTTCCCAAGTGGAAAAAAAGTTTCAGCTTCGGGCTGATCAGGCTCTGAAAACTATACCGGTGCACCAATAGAATAGTTAATTAATCATTGCTCAGGGTTGAAATTAGGGGGTCCTTGGTGCTCTCTGAGCTTTGGGAGTTTTTTTCCCTGCAAATGTTTTGTCACCCAGCAAGGGAACATCATCAGTGCTAGATGTGAATGAGGTTTGCACAGAGAACGGTGGGATCCTTGGTGTTCTCTGACCTTGGGATTTTCTGCAGGCATTTCATGACCCAACTAGAGAACATCGTCAATGCTAGAAGGGAGGGGGGTTTGTGGAATGTAGGCGGAGGAGGAAGGGAGGAGGGGGAGGGGGAGGGGAGGAGAGAGGAGGGGAGGGGGAGGAGGAAGAACTGTGGGGTCCTTGGTGCACTCTGAGCTTGGTAGATTTCTTACAGACATTTCATCACTCTGCTAGGTAACATCATCAGATCTAGACGTGAATGAGGTTTGCAGAAGATTTGAGGTGTGGGATCCTTGGTATTCTCTGACCTTGGGGGTTTCTGCAGATATTTGATGACCCAACTAGGTGACACATAACAGGTAGCACTGCCAGAAGAGAGGGAGGAGGAGGAGGAGGAGGAGGAGAGGAAGAAGAAGGAGAAAAGGAGGAGGAGGAGGAGGAGGAGGAGGAGGAGGAGGAGGAGGAGGAGGAGGAGGAGGAGGAGGGGAAGAAGAAGGAGAAAAGGAGGAGGAGGAGGAGGAGGAGGAGGAGGAGAAAAGGAGGAGGAGGAGAAAAGGAGGAGGAGAAAAGAAGGAGGAGGAGAAGGAGAAGAAGAGGAAGAAAAGGAGGAGGAGGAGAAAAGAAGAAGAAAAGGAGGAGGAGGAGGAGAAAAGGAGAAGGAGAAGAAAAGGAGGAGGAGAAGGAGAAGAGGGGAAGGAAGAAGGAGGAGGAGGAGGAGGAGGAGGAGGAGGAGGAGGAGGAGGAGAAGAAGAAGACGACTATAAGGTCCTTGGTGAGCTTGGCAGTTTTCTTGCAGATGTTTCAAGACCCAACTAGGGAACATCATCAGTGTCAGAAGGATCTGGGATTCATGGAGAGGAGGAGGAAGTGATGGAGGACAGCTGTGGGGTCCTTGGTGCCCTTTGACCTTGGATGACGTTGCAGATGTCTTGCAGATGTTTCATTACCAAAGTAGGTAACCTCATCACTGCTATGCACTAAGGTAAAATTACGATATTTCCCTAGATGAAGCAAACAGAACCCCTGCACTTTTCTTTTGGGGTGCAGCTTTGTGGTGAAATCCAAATTTTTTTACTACTGCATGGGCATGGCTTGGTGGGCATGGCAGAAGAAGGATACTGCAAAATCTCCATTCCCACCTCACTCCAGAACCAGCCAGAGGTGGTATTTGCCGGTTCTCCGAACTACTCAAAATTTCCGCTACCAGTTTGCCAGAACCTGTCAGAACCTGCTGGATTTCACCCCTGGTGCAGTTGTTCGGGATCTTAAATTGACCCTTTAGACATCAGGCCCAAAAAGCTATTTGGCAGCTCATGAAGACAGACATCATATATAATGAAGATCTAGAAATACAGGATTACTAAGTCTTCTGATGAGAGATTACGGGGACCAAGGGAACAATACACCCTCCCAAAACATTCGGGGTCATTCATGCCGGCTCATTCTTATTTACTATTATTAATTCTTCCAAAGGGACCAGAGCTGTATGAAGTAGCATAGGTGAGTAATGCCTCCTACAAAGGCAGCATTTAAGATCCAGCTGCTGCAATTACTTGCGAGTTCAATCCCAGCCAGACTCAAGGTCGACTCAGCCTTCCATCCTTTATAAGGTGGGTAAATTGAGGACCCAGTTTGTTGGGGGCAATAAGCTGACTTTGTATAAATATAAATATACAAAAGTATGAAGGCTATTGCTTAACGCACTGTAAGCCGCCCTGAGTCTCTGGAGAAGGGTGGCATATAAAAAAAAAATTGGAGGTACTGGGAGAGCCTCTCTCTAAGTACTTTATACCTGGGCTAAAAATCTCCTTTTCTATCCTTGCATTGCAGTCATGGAACATCTAATTTTAGAGAAAAGTGGTGATTTCAGCCTGTTCTGGCAGGCAGCAAGGCTTGCAGAGTTTCACACAGTCTTCAAAAGAATTGAGTTTTTGGGATAAGCGAGTAGCAACGCCATCTTCTCTTGGGTGTTAGTGCACCCTACTGGTGGTAAGACAGAGTAGTATTCACAGGAGAATTGAAGAGCAAAGCAATAGTTTCTCTGAGTCATTTCTGCTCGGGGTTTATGGAAATATTGCTCGACTTCAGCAATGTTAAGAGATGTAGGACTTCAACTTCCGAATCCCCCAGCCAGCTGTGCTGGCTGGGGGATTCTGGAAGTTGAAGTCCTACATCTCTTAACATTGCTAAGTTTGAAAAACCCTGGTTTACAGTGTTGTTGTTTTTAATTTTGTATTTTTTGTCAAGCATGTATTTTATGACCGATACAAGTGTAAACATAATTATGAATTTTATTTTTATTTATTTATTTATTTATTTATTAGATTTTTATACCACCCTTCTCCCGAAGGACTCGGGGCGGTGCACAGCCATATTAAAACAATATACAATACAAAATTTAAAAAACCAATTTAAAACAAATTAAATAAATATGGCCTTGCATTCCAGGGTGTTGACCACTCTGTTGCTGAAGTCGTATTTTCTGCAATCGAGTTTGGAGCTGTTTACCTTGAGTTTGTATCTATTGTGTGCTCATGTATTGTTGTGGTTGAAGCTGAAGTAGTCATTGACAGGAAGGACATTACGGAAGATGATTTTATGTACTATGCTTAGGTCAGACCAAAGACGGCGAAGTTCTAAGTTTTCTAAGCCCAAAATTTGGAATCTGGTGGCATAAGGTATTCTGTTACGAGTAGAGGAGTGGTGGACTCTTCTCGTGAAATATCTCTGGACTCATTCAATTGTATTAATGTCCGATATGCAGTGCCGGTTCCAGACAGTTTAGCTGTATTCGGGAATTGGTCTGGCAAAAGTTTTGTATGCCCTAGTTTGCAGTTCAATATTACCGGAGAAGAAGCTACACAAGATTAGGTTAACAACTCTTAATGGTTTTTTAGCAATGTTGTTACAGTGAGCTCTGGCACTTAGATCATTTGAGATGAGTACTCCAAGATCTTTGACAGAGTGAAGCTCGTCTGTTAGGTCGTATCCATCCAGCTTGTTGTATTTTGTGTTCTGATTTTTTTTGCCAATGTGTAAAACAAAGCATTTGTTGGTTGAGATTTGGAGTTGCCAATTGCTTGACCATTCGGACACATAATCAAGGTCTTTTTGTAGAGTAGCAGCATTGTTAGTGGTGCTGAACAGTTTTACATCATCAGCGAAGAGAATGCAGTTGCTTATAATTAATCTCTAATCTAATCTAATCTAATCTCCCATTAGAACATAGAATCATAGTCTATGGAGTGTCTATGGAGATTCTCCATCATCCAGGACATGGTTGTCCCTAAGGTGCTTTTTCAAGAGGCAACTGGACTTATTTTTTTGAAGATGTTTTGCTTCTCATCCAAGAAGCTTCTTCAATTCTGCCTGAATGGTGGTGGATGGAAGGATTTATACTCCTTGCAGACAAAGCTGCTCATTTGCATCCTTTTAGAGGGTCGTTGAGGCCACTTGGAGGTTTCTCTGTGTCCTCAGGGTCACCTGAGTGGTGCAAATGGGGGTGGAGCCTTTTTGGAACTGTTGAAAGGACTTCTGTTGTAGACTGGAGATGGGTGGTATCGTATCCTTCCCCCTTTGTTGAGAGAGGGGCTGTTCGATTTGGACACACATGGCCTCATCATGAGGGGTCAAAGTCCAGTTGCCTCTTGAAAAAAGCACCTTAGGGACAACCGTGTCCTGGATGATGGAGAATCTCCATAGACATTTCATAGACTATGATTCTATGTTCTAATGGGAGATTAGATTAGATTAGAGATTAATTATAAGCAACTGCGTTCTCTTCGCTGATGAGACAGAGGGCTGGGGGGCTTCTGATCCAACCAAGCTCCCCAAAGAACATTGCCACCAAACCAAATACCGATTAACCTTGTAGAGTCTAGATTAGAAGATGAACCTCTGGACATAGGAGGCATTTAAACTCAAAGCAGCCATTGCAATTTGCAGAATAACAGGGTTGGAAGGGACCTTAGAGGCTCTCTAGCCCAACCCCCTGCTCAAGGAGGAGACGCTGTGCCATTTCAGTCCAATCTCTTCTTGAAAACCTCCAGGGATGAAGCACCCACAACTTCTGGAGGCGAGCTGTTCTGCCGGTTAATTGTCCTCATTGTTAAGAAGTTTCTCCTCAATTCCAGGTTGCTTTGAACAAGCAACCTGGAATTGAGGAGAAACTTCTTAACAATGAGGACAATTAACCGGCAGAACAGCTCGCCTCCAGAAGTTTCCATCCGTTGCTTCTGGTCCTGCTTTCAGGGGCTTTGGAAAATAGGTTGTGTCCCGTACCCCCCCCCCCGTCCCTCCTCCCCATGACAGCGCCTCAAATATTAGAAGACTGCCATCAGTCTTCTAATATTTGAGTCTGAGGAACAGACTCAGGCTCAACCCTTCCAAGACCGAGTGGCTGTGGTTTCCGACGCCCCAATATAGTCAGTGGCGCCATCACTGACTATTGGGGGCGAGTCATTGGCCCCCACGGATAGGTTTCGCAACTTGGGCGTCCTCCTGGACTCACGGCTGTCTTTAGAAGAGCATATGACGGCCGTGGCCGGGAGGACTTTTTATCAGGTCCGCCTGATTCGCCAGTTGCATCCCTTTCTGGATCGGGACTCATTATGCACGGTCACTCACGCCCTTGTCACCTCACGCCTGGACTACTGCAATGCTCTCTACATGGGGCTCCTCTTGAGGTGCACCAGGAGGCTCCAGCTGGTCCAGAATGCAGCCGCACGGGTGGTGATGGGAGCGATGTGGCACTCCCATGTGACCCCCCTCCTGCGCAAGCTGCACTGGCTCCCAGTGGTCTTACGGGTGCGCTTCAAGGTTTTGGTTGCCACCTTCAGAGCGCTCCATGGTTTAGGACCAGGATACTTACGGGACCACCTTCTGCCACCAATAGCCTCTCACCGACCAGTCCGCTCTCATAGAGAGAGGCTCCTCAGGGTGCCGTCGGCCAATGTCAACTGGCAGCCCCCAGGGGGAGAGCCTTCTCTGTGGGGGCACCCGCCATCTGGAACGAGCTCCCCCCTGAGATAAGAAGGCTTCAGAACTTACGCACCTTCCGCTGGGCCCTAGAAAAGTTTTTATTCCAACAGGCTGGTCTGGCCTAAGTCTCCCCTTTTAAATTGGGTTTTAAAATGTTTTATATAATTGGATGTTTTAAATTTTCGTTTCTAAGCCTAAATTATTTAATCTATTTTAAATAACTTTTAACTTTTATATGTTATTGTATTTTATTTTGGCCGTTCACCACCCTGAGTCCCTTTTGGGAGTAGGGCGGTATATAAATTTGAATAATAAATAAATAAATAAATGTCATCCTTAATCCTTAATAGTATAACAGAATAACAGGGTTGGAAGGGATCTTGAAGGCAGTGGTGGGATTCTGCCGGTTCTAGGCGGTTCAGCCGAACCGTTTGTTAAATTGCTGGCTCACCCCGCCCCTTGCCAATAAATAGTGGGGGCAGGGGGAGGGACGGGTAAGCCAGTAATTTAACAAACGGTTCGGTGGGTTTTTTTGCAATTTATTGGCCTCGCAGCACATCGAACCGTTTGTTAAATTGCTGGCTAGCCCACCCCTCACCGTGTCCCGCCTCCCACCTGTGCGGTGTTAGCCTATCCTAGCCCAGGGCTGGGCAATTGTGGCTCTTTTACAATCTGTGGACTTCAACTCCCGCCTAGCCCATTCTGGGGAATAGTGGAGAATTCTGGGAGTTGAAGTCCACAAGTCTTAAAGCTGCCAAGGTGGGAGACATCTGATGTTACACTGTAGAATCCTTTCAAGCAGGAAGATGGCCAAGTAAGTATCCTCCTTGAGAGACAAGAGTTGAACATCAGGAGGGCTGTTAGAGGACAGGGCTACATTTGGAAATTTTTTGCATTTTTGCAGGTGGTGCAATACGATCTGGGGTCTGCAATGGAGAGCAAAATCCAGCTTCTTCTCTCCGCTGTAAGTGCGGCATCAGGATTCCACCTTGGTATATTTGCGGCACAAGGCAGCCCTCATCTCCTGCTGCTTAGGACTCCTATCCAACCCTCAGCTCAAGCAGAAAACCCTACACCCGTGATGGAGAACCTATGGCACACGTGCCACAGGTGGTACATGGAGCCATATCTGTGGGCACCGTGAGGGTTGCCCCAGCTCAGCTCCAGCACGCATGCATGCGCCGGTCAGCTGATTTCCAGGCCTTCCGGTCCTACCGGAAGTTGGGAAACGGGTCATTTCCAGCCTCCGGAGGGTCTCTGGGGGTGGGGAAGGTAGTTTTCACCCTCCCCAGGCTCCAAGAAAGCCTCCGGATCCTGAGGAGGGTGAAATAGGGGCCTACCTGGCCCACCATGCCATCGTGTGCCAAAAACGGGGAAAACATGGGGGGGTCGTGCACACATGCGTGGGGTGTGTGTGCATTGAATTATGGGTGTGGGCACACACACGTGGAAACCCCCCCCCCCCATGCTCCCCACGCTTTTGGCACGCAACAGCAAAAACGTTACCCATCACTGTCCTGCACCATTTGAGACAAATGGCTGTCCTATCTCTTCTTGAAGACCTCCCACAACTTCTGGAAGGAAGCCATTCCACTGATTAACTGTTCTGTTAAACTGAGGGATAGAATCAAGATCATGTGAAGTGTTAATACCACTTTTTAAGGTTTTGGTAAGGCCACACTTGGAATATGGCATCCAGTTTTGGTCACCACGATGTAAAAAAGATGCTGAGACTCTAGAAAGAATGCAGAGAAGAGCCACCAGGATGATGAGGGGACTGGAGGATGAAATATACAAAGAACGGTTGCAGGAATTGGGCCTGGCTAGTTTAATGAAAAGAAGGACATGGGATGACATGATAGCAGTCTTCCAATATCTCAGGGGCTGCCCCAAAGAAGAGGGACTCAAGCTATTCTCCAAAGCACCTGGACGAGAAGCAATGTAGAAACTCATCAAGGAGAGAAGCAACTTAGAACTAAGGAGAAGCTTCCTGACAGAGAGGACAATTAATCAGTGAAAATAATTTGCCTCCAGAAGTTGTGAATGCTCCAACACTGGAAGTTTTTAAGAAGAGATTGGACAACCATTTGTCTGAAATGGTATAGGGTTTCCTGACTGGGCAGTGGGTTGGACTAAAAGACCTCCAAGGTCCCTTCCAACTCTTGTTATTCTATTCTATTCCTGTCTCGGTTTGTCTCATTGGAAAATTTGCATGGACCTAACAAGCCATATTTGATCTTCAGCTATGACGCCAACTTCCTTGCCCGCCAAAAGGCCGCGTCACTCAGCCACAGAAAAAGGGCCGCCGTTTTTCCTCCAGTTTCTCCATGTAGCTACAGATTTACTAAACTGATGCTTGGTGCATTAAATCCCCCCTCTTCTGCGTGAGCAGCATAGGTCAGGATGTTCTCCTCCATTAAAGGAAGCCGAGTGTTCGGAATTACAAAACGCGGGAAGGATGCTGCTGGCTATTAAGCAGGGCTTGACACTAATAGGAAATTTTACAACCCAAATCAGACCCACACGCTGAAAACGAGGAGTGATTCATGGCGCGGGGCTCGTGCGAAGGAGGAACAGATTGGGAGGAACACATCAGAAAGGCTCGCCTCTCCAGATAAGTAAAGCCAGGAAACCCCCTACAAAATCAGTCAATCAGAATAAGAGCTCAAAGGGACCTTGGAGGTCTTGTAGTCCTGCCTAGGGTGGGACTAGAACTCACAGGCTCCCGGTCGGGAGCCTGTGAGTTCTAGTCCCACCTTAGGCAGGAAACCCACTGGCTGATTTTGGGCCAATGATCAGGAAGTTGTGAGTTCTAGTCCTGCCTTAGGCATGAAAACCACCGGGGGACTCCGGGCCAATCACTAGAACACGGTGAGTTCTAGTCCTGCCTTAGGCAGGAAACCCACTGGCTGATTTTGGGCCAATGATCAGGGGGCTGTGAGTTCTAGTCCCACCTTAGGCAGGAAACCCACTGGCTGATTTTGGACCAATGATCAGGAGCCTGTGAGTTCTAGTCCCACCTTAGGGAGGAAACCCATCGGGGGACTCCGGGCCAATCACTAGAAGACGGTGAGTTCTAGTCCCACCTTAGGCAGGAAACCCACTGGCTTAATTTGGAACAATGATCAGGAGGCTGTGAGTTCTAGTCCCGCCTTAGGCAGGAAACCCACTGGCTGATTTTGGGCCAATGATCAGGAGGCTGTGAGTTCTAGTCCCACCTTAGGCAGGAAACCCACCGGGGGACTCCGGGCCAATCACTAGAAGACGGTGAGTTCTAGTTCTGCCTTAGGCATAAAAACCACTGGCTGATTTTGGGCCAATGACCAGGCAGCTGTGAGTTCTAGTTCTGGATTAGGCATGAAAACCACTGGGTGACTTTGGACCAATCAACAGGAGACTGTCAGGTTTTGAAGTCGTCTCAAATAAATTGCATTTCAAACAAAGTCTTTGATGAAAAAAACTCTTGTTTATTAAGCACGAACATTCTACTCCAACTTATCGCAGCCAACTCTGGCTTCCTCAGTCAAAACCCTCCTTTTCCTCTCCCCACTCCTCTGCACTCATTGGCCATCTTCTCTGTCACTCTGCCCCTAATCTACTGCTCCCACTCAAAGGAATTTCCCCCCTTCCATCCCATCTCCTAGGTGATATTCTCTCCAGAGAAAATAAGTAGGTGAAGAGTCAATCGTCCCTTTCCAGATGCCTCCGCTTCTCCTTGGTATGTCAGCATTAGAGTAAGTGCAGCGTGAAATGCTGACAGAGACAGTGAATTTTAGTTCCGCCTTAGGCATTTATTGATTTATTGATTTATTATTTCAACTTATATATCACCCTTCTCCCCGGAGGGGACTCAGGGCGGTGAACAGCCAAACTTAAAACACATATAGTACAAAAGTTAAGAAAAACTAAAATAAATTAAATCATCAGCATTACCAATTTAAAATCCCAAATCTACAAATTGAAAAATACCCAATTTAAAACCCAAAATCAATAAAATCAAGAATTTAAAAACCCCATTAAAACCAATTAAACTAGGCCGGCTTGTTGAAGTCTTCAGGGCCTTTCGGAAAGCGCGGAGGTCCAAGATCAATCGTATGCCAGGAGGTAGCTCATTCCACAGGCGGGTGCCCCCACAGAGAAGGCTCTCCCCCTGGGGGCCGCCAGCCGACATTGCCTGAGGAGGCCCTCTCTGTGTGAGTGTATTGGCCGGTGGGAGGTTATTGGTAGCAGCAGGCGGTCTCGCAAGTACCCCGGCCCTATGCCATGGAGCACTTTAAAGGTGAGAACCAACACCTTGAAGCGCACCCGGAAGACCACTGGGAGCCAGTGCAGCTCGCGCAGGAGAGGTGTTACGTGGGAGCGCCATGTTTCTCCCATAATCCCCTGCGCGGCCGCATTCTGCACCAGTTGGAGCCTCCGGGTGCACCCCAAGGGGAGCCTCATGTAGAGACCGTTACAGTAGTCCAGGCGAGACGTGACGAGTGCATGGGTGACTGTGCACACGGAGTCCCGATCCAGAAAGGGGCGCAACTGGCACATCAGGCGAACCTGATAGAAGCCCCCCCTGGCCATGGCCGCCATATGCCCTTCCAAGGACAGCCGTGAGTCCAGGAGGACACCCAAGTTGCGAACCCCCTCTGTGGGGGCCAATGACTCACCCCCAATAGCCAGCGATGGCACCAGCTGGCTATACCGGGACGCCGGCATCCACAGCCACTCGGTCTTGGAGGGGTTGAGTCGAAGCCTGTTCCTCCCCATCCAGACCCGCACGCCTTCAAGGCACTGGGACATCACTTCGAGGGCATCATTGGGGTGGTCAGGGGTGGAGATGTACATCTGAGTGTCATCAGCGTACAGTTGGCAACTCACCCCAAAACCATGGATGATCTCACCCAGTGGCTTCACATAAATGTTGAACAGGAGCGGCGAGAGGACCGACCCTTGCGGCACCCTGCAAATGAGGCGCCTCGAGGTCAAACTCTGCCCCCCTGACAACACAGACTGCGACCGGTCAGAGAGATAGGAGGAGAACCACCGCAGCACGGTGCCTCCCACCCCAAAGCCCTCCAACCGACGCAGCATGATACCATGGTTGATGGTATCAAAAGCCGCTGAGAGATCTAACAGGACCAGGACAGAGGAGCAACCCCTGTCCCGAGCCCTCCAGAGATCATCCACCAATGCGACCAATGCCGTCTCCATGCTGTACCCAGGTCTGAAGCCGGACTGGCACGGATCTAGATAGACAATTTCATCCAGGTACTGTGGGACCTGTTGCGCAACCACACTCTCAACAACCTTCGCAATGAAGCTGAGACAGGACGGTAATTTGCCAAAACAGCCGGGTCCAGAGAAGGCTTCTTGAGGAGGGGCCTCACCGCCGCCTCTTTCAAGGCGGCAGGCAAGAAACCCTCGCTCAGAGAAGCATTTATAATCCTCTGGAGCCAGCCTCGTGTAACCTCCCAGGTAGCCAGCACCAGCCAGGAAGGACACGGGTCCAATAAACATGTGGTTGCGTTTAACCTCCCCAGAATCCTGTCCACGTCCTCAGAAGTCACAGGATCAAACTCCTCCCAGATAATGTTCTCAAGACCGGCCTCAGTCACCTCGCCGGAATCTACCCAGTCAGAGTCCAAGCCTTCCCGAATCTGAGCGATTTTATCATGCAGATACTGTGCAAAATCCTCAGCCCGCCCTTGCAAGAGGTCCTCCCGCGCTCTCTGATGTAGGAGGGAGCGGGTCACTCTAAACAAGGCGGCTGGGCGATTATCTGCCGATGCAATAAGAGCGGAAAAGTAATTACGCTTTGCCGCTTTTATCGCCACCAAATAGGTCCTAACATGGGACCTAGCTAGTGTTCGGTCGGATTCAGATTGACTCGCCCTCCAACCACTCTCTAGGCGTCTTTTCCGGCGCTTCATCTCCCTCAACTCCTCAGAGAACCAAGGAGCCGGGCAGATTCGGTGCCGGGTCAGAGGCCGCAAAGGCACAACTTGGTCCAGGGAGCTCCCCTAACCGGTCCTGGGGTCATGGATCTTTAAAACGACCCCCAAAAGATCCAAAGGTAGGTCGGCATGAAAGCCACTGGTTAATTATAGGCCAATGACCAGGAGGCTGTGAGTTCCAGTCCTGCCTTAGCCTAGATGACTTTGGGCAAATTTCTTTCTCTCAGCCCAGCTCACCTCACAGGATTGTTGTTATGGGGAAAACAGGAGTAGGAAGATCTGTTGAATATGCACTAAGAGCAGGGGTGTTGAGTTCTACTCGCAGTATTCCTTTTTTAGCTCAGCTTATAAACTGCTAACGAGCATCAGTTTTCTGAAGCACCCTAGTAATTTCTTCCTTTTTCCTGAATGGCAAAAAAAAAAATTCCTATCGTGTAATAAAAATATGGACAAAATAACGACAAGTAACCAGAGGCAATTTAAGGGGCCATTTTGCAATGAAATGGTACTGAGCGGAACAGGAACGGATTGTAGGGCCTGAAAAATAATATAGAAATACGTAATCTGAAGGACTGTGGCTCTGGGGTGTGTCACGAGAAGTTGGGGAATATATGCAAAGCATGAAATCATAATTGGAAATCAGATTTCTTCTGCCATCAGACTGCCAGGTTGTCGCTCCATAAAACAGGAGTGATGGGTGGCAACAGAGGGAGACAGTCAGCTGTTTGCCGATGAAAAAGAATCTCAGAAACAAGGAAAAGTTTTCTTCATTGTTTCCAGTTGACAAAATGTTAAAAACATCCCCCACCAACACCAACGCTTGTATAGAAACAGGGAGCTACCCCTCCCCTCACCCTTCTAGCGCTGATGATGCTACATAGTTGGGTCATAAAACGTCTCCAAGAAAACTTTCATGGTCAGAGAGCACCAAGGACCCACCCACCCCAGGAACTGCACCTTCCCTTCCTCCTCCTCCTCCTCTTCCTCCTCTTCCTCCTCTTCCCCCAAACCCCTTTCCTTCTCGGCTGATAATGTTCCCTAGTTGGTGAGCACTAAGGACCACCCAGTCCTTCTCCTCCATTTCCTCCTCCTTTCTTCTTCCTCCTCCTCTCCTCCTCCTCCTCCAAACCCCACTTCCTTCTAGAGTGATGACGTTCCCTAGTTGGTGAGCACCAAGGACCACCCAGTCCTTCTCCTCTTCTTCCTCCTCCTCTCCTCCTCCTCCTCCCAACCCCACTTCCTTCTAGAGTGATGACGTTCCCTAGTTGGTGAGCACCAAGGACCACCCAGTCCTTCTCCTCCTTTTTCTCCTCCCTTTCTTCTTCCTCCTCCTCTCCTCCTCCTCCTCCAAATCCCACTTCCTTCTAGAGTGATGACGTTCCCTAGTTGGTGAGCACCACGGACCACCCAGTCCTTCTCCTCCTTTTCCTCCTCCTCTCCTCCTCCTCCTCCAAACCCCGCTTCCTTCTAGACTGGTGACGTTCCCTAGTTGGTGAGCACCAAGGACCACCCAGTCCTTCTCCTCCTTTTCCTCCTCCTCTCCTTCTCCTTCTCCTCCTCCAAACCCCACTTCCTTCTAGACTGGTGACGTTCCCTAGTTGGTGAGCACCAAGGACCACCCAGTCCTTCTCCTCTTCTTCCTCCTCCTCTCCTCCTCCTCCTCCCAACCCCACTTCCTTCTAGAGTGATGACGTTCCCTAGTTGGTGAGCACCAAGGACCACCCAGTCCTTCTCCTCCTTTTTCTCCTCCCTTTCTTCTTCCTCCTCCTCTCCTCCTCCTCCTCCAAATCCCACTTCCTTCTAGAGTGATGACGTTCCCTAGTTGGTGAGCACCACGGACCACCCAGTCCTTCTCCTCCTTTTCCTCCTCCTCTCCTCCTCCTCCTCCAAACCCCGCTTCCTTCTAGACTGGTGACGTTCCCTAGTTGGTGAGCACCAAGGACCACCCAGTCCTTCTCCTCCTTTTTCTCCTCCCTTTCTTCTTCCTCCTCCTCTCCTTCTCCTCCTCCAAACCCCACTTCCTTCTAGACTGATGACGTTCCCTAGTTGGTGAGCACCAAGGACCACCCAGTCCTTCTCCTCCTTTTCCTCCTCCTCTCCTTCTCCTTCTCCTCCTCCAAACCCCACTTCCTTCTAGACTGGTGACGTTCCTTAGTTGGTGAGCACCAAGGACCACCCAGTCCTTCTCCTCCTTTTTCTCCTCCCTTTCTTCTTCCTCCTCCTCTCCTTCTCCTCCTCCAAACCCCACTTCCTTCTAGACTGGTGACGTTCCCTAGTTGGTGAGCACCAAGGACCACCCAGTCCTTCTCCTCCTTTTCCTCCTCCTCTCCTCCTCCTCCAAACCCCACTTCCTTCTAGACTGATGACGTTCCCTAGTTGGTGAGCACCAAGGACCACCCAGTCCTTCTCCTCCTTTTCCTCCTCCTCTCCTTCTCCTCCTCCAAACCCCACTTCCTTCTAGACTGATGACGTTCCCTAGTTGGTGAGCACCAAGGACCACCCAGTCCTTCTCCTCCTTTTCCTCCTCCTCTCCTTCTCCTCCTCCAAACCCCACTTCCTTCTAGACTGGTGACGTTCCCTAGTTGGTGAGCACCAAGGACCACCCAGTCCTTCTCCTCCTTTTCCTCCTCCTCTCCTTCTCCTCCTCCAAACCCCACTTCCTTCTAGACTGATGACGTTCCCTAGTTGGTGAGCACCAAGGACCACCCAGTCCTTCTCCTCCTTTTCCTCCTCCTCTCCTTCTCCTCCTCCAAACCCCACTTCCTTCTAGACTGGTGACGTTCCCTAGTTGGTGAGCACCAAGGACCACCCAGTCCTTCTCCTCCTTTTTCTCCTCCCTTTCTTCTTCCTCCTCCTCTCCTTCTCCTCCTCCAAACCCCACTTCCTTCTAGACTGATGACGTTCCCTAGTTGGTGAGCACCAAGGACCACCCAGTCCTTCTCCTCCTTTTCCTCCTCCTCTCCTCCTCCTCCTCCAAACCCCACTTCCTTCTAGACTGATGATGTTCCTGGAGCTATCCACCCTGAAGGGAAAAAACCAAAGCAAACATTTCAAGCATTTATTGCGTGAGTCACCAAGAGACCTCTATTATTCATGACTTCCTGCTTGTCTCCTTCCTGGCTCAAAGGAGAGCAAGCGACCCCCCCCCCCCTTTAGCTGCTCTTGGGATGGTCTTCTCTGGCCCGACTTCTACCAGCGAAAGTCTGGATAGCAGGAGAAGTAGGCACACTCCTAAAGGACAAGAAGAAGGAAGAGCTGAACTTGTATGGAAATGAAACTGATAAGTTTCTTTCTATTAAAACCCAAAGGTGCTTTTTTTTTTCCCTCCAAGAGGCAACTGGATTTTCTGGTTTTTCTTTGAAGACATTTCGCTTCTCATCCAAGAAGCTTCTTCAGCTCTGACTGAATGATAGGGAAAGGAAGGGTTTATATTCCTTGCAGATAGCTGGACATTTGCATCCTTTTTAGAGGGTCGTTGAAGTACTTGGAGCAGTGTTTTCAAGTGCTTCAACAACCCTTTAAAAAGTTGCAAATGTCTGCTGAGCCTGGATAGCTCAGCAGACTAATGCATTGTAATTTAACTCCAGCTGTCTGCAATGAGTAAGTTCGAATCTCACCAGGCTCAAGGTTGACTCAGCCTCCCATCCTTTCTAAGGTAGGAGATGTAGACCAGGTTGAGCAACAGCAGAAGCAAGACACCAGAAAGCACCGGTATTGCCATTGCCGCTCAAGTTGTGCCTGTGGCTGGGACTAACCCACAGGGAAATTGGTGAGGAAGAGCATCTGCAATAAACCATCTGAAACTTTGACGTTATATATCCGTGCCAAAGTTCGCACGCAGAGCTCTCTTTGTGGGAACGCCAGCTGTCAGCCCAGCCCAGCTCCACCATGCTTGTGTGTGTGCCTCCCACTGGCTGTTGTGGCCCCGTCCTCTGAGCCTATCCCATTGGAGGAAGGAAGCTCTGAGCAGGAGGAAGAGGAGCCAGCCAGATCTCCCAGCCCCGCCCCCCTCTGGCACCGTCTCAGGTGCCAGCTGAAAGAGAGCCAAGTAGTGGGGAAACAGGTGTCTCAGATGAGAGTGAGGGAGAGACGTCATTCCTGGATGCACGTCAACGAAGGCGAGAGAAAAGATTACTGCAGCTGCGGCGACGTATGAGGAAATAGACCTGAGTCACTGGATTGGAGTCACAGGATCAATGAGTCACTGGACCACACCCAGAGCCTATATAAGACAGGACGGTGGGTCAAGATGTTTGTGACGAACAAACAAAACAAACATAGCAACCTCATAGTCTTGGAAGCTAGATGAACGGCAAAGCTACGTAGGTGATTTTCTTTTTGTGTAAACTAATAAAGTCCTTGGCAGACGGTGTGCATATCGCTGCCAAGTTTGAGATAAGAACTGTGGAGTGTGCCAAGTGATTCTTAACCCTCGACTGGCTGTGTTTTTGTGGGTCTCTGAAGGGGGGGACAGATCACTGGCCAGCTGGTCGATGGGTCTCCACCACACATGCGTGGGGGGGCAGGACCTTCCCCGAACTCCAGAGGTTACCCCCCCCTCTTCGCACCATACCTTTCTCCTCCATTTCTGCCACCTGGAAGCCACAATGGGGCGCAAGGGGTCACATGCATGGGGGGGGCACATGTGGGGGTGCTAGCATTGCATTTTGGGGATAGGGGCACATGCACACATGCATGCTTTGGGCATTCAGCACCAAAAAAGTTAACCATCGCTGTTATATATGTTGAGGGTGGCAAGATCATGCACGAAAATGGAAGGAGATTTCGATTCCCACCATAGACTGCAAAAAGTTGATGGAGCTAGCAGAGAAGGCTAAACTGAGTACTTTGATTTTTTTTTTAAAAAAAAAAAACCCCACACAATTAATTTTATTTCTACTTGGAAACCAATTCTGGACTTTGTGCCTGAGGTGGGGGAAAAAAAACCCGAAACTTTGATTTTGGGTTTTACCGATTAGACAGGTTTGCTGTTATAGAAACAGCTAGTTTATATTATTGTGTAAAAGTAAAAAGTTGAGGCTGGATGCTATAATTATCTTATTCTACTGCACCAAAGGGAGCTGGAAGTCAATGCCTGGATAGCTCAGCAGACTAAAAGCATTGTGATTAACAGCAGCTGTCTGCAATTACACCAGTTCAAATCTCACCAGGCTCAAGGTTGACTCAGCCTTTCATCCTTTCTAAGGCAGGTAAATTGAGGACCCAGTTTGTGGGGGCAATAAGCTGACTTTGTATAAAATATACAAAAGGATGAAGGCTATTGCTTAACGCATTGTAAGCCGCCCTGAGTCTCCGGAGAAGGGCGGCATATAAATCAAATTAAAAAAAGAAGAGGAAGGAAGGAAGGAAGGAAGGAAGGAAGGAAGGAAGGAAGGAAGGAAGGAAGGAAGGAAGGAAGGAAGGAAGGAAGGAAGGAAGGAAGAACATTCAGCTGCCTGCAATTACTGTAAGTTCGAATCTCCCCAGGCTCAAGGTTGACTCACCCTTCCATCCTTTCTAAGGGAGGTCAATTGAGGACCCAGTTTGTGGGGGCAATAAGCTGACTTTGTATAAATATACAAAAGTATGAAGGCTATTGCTTAACGCATTATAAGCCGCCCTGAATCTCCGGAGAAGGGCGGCATATAAATCAATTTTTTTTAAAAAAAGTGCCTTTTCTTTCTTTTTTCCCCTTTTATTCTACACTTTTCCCTTCCTTTCTCCCTCCCTTATGTTCCTTCTATTTTCTTTTGTATTTTATATTATAAATTAATACATTTTTAAATGGTAAAAAGTAAAAATAATGTCGTAAACCATGTTCTGGACCAAGTAATGAAACCTGCCCTGTGACATCAGCACAGAAGCCCCGCCCCTAACAGCCAGGTGTGCAACATCCTAGCCCAGGTAGAAATGCACGTTTCTTTTCGTGCCGCCCACGGTTGGTGATCCCCCAGATCTTGGTTGGTATTCTCCCAACACGAGGGCTAACAGAGGTACATCTACAGAGGTAATATTCAGCTGGGAAAGTAAAGTCAATACCACCCCTGTAGGTCTACCTCGATGGCTGAGGCAGCCAAGAGATGAATAAATAAGAATAAACAGATTAAAATAAAACCCAGCCAGCCCTTGGAAACAGATATTTTTCTCTCACCTCTCGGTAAACGCCGGTGCTGCATGTATTACAGGAAATGTGGGTCGGTAATAAGACGTGAATGCTTTCTCTCAGGTTAGCTAGAGAGACGATTCAAAAAAGAATGGAAGAGATTTTCTATTGTCGGACACAAACAACTACAAACACATGTGCAGGAAGTTCTCGACTTACAACCATTTGTTTAGTGACTGTTTGAAGTTACGATGACACTGGAAAAAAAGTGATTTAGGACTGTTTTCACACCTGCGATCATTTCAGCATCCCCATGGAGGATTTTCTTCATAGGGTGAAGAAAAACTCACTTAGCAATAGCACTTAGACTTATATACCGCTTCACAGTGTTTTTATAGCCCTCCCTAAGTGATTTACAGAGTCAGCCTCTTGGCCCCAACAATCTGGGTCCTCATTTGACTGACCTCGCAAGGACGGAAGGCTGAGTCAACCTTGAGCCTGAAGAGATTCAAACTCCAGGCTGGGGGCAGAGTCAGCCTGCAATATTCTCTTCTAACCACTACACTATCAGGAAGGAAGGAAAAAGAGAGGAAGGAAAAAGAAAGGAAAAGGAAAAGAAAAAGGGGAAGGAAGGAAGGGATGGAGGAAGGAAGGAAGGAAGGAAGGAAGGAAGGAAGGAAGGAAGGAAGGAAGGAAGGAAGGAAGGAAGGAAGGAAGGAAGGAAAATATAGCAATAGCACTTATATACCACTCCACCATGCTTTACAGCCCGCTCTAAGCGGTTTACTGAGTCAGCCTCTTGCTCCCAACAATCTGGGTCCTCATTTTACCGACCTCGGAAGGACAGAAGGATGAGGCAATCCTGAGCCAGTCAGGTTTGAACTGCCAAACTGCTGGCAGCCGGCACTCAGTGGAAGTAGCCTGCAGTGCTGCATTCTAACCACTGCGCCCACCACAGCTTTTAACAAATGCCTCGCTTAGCAACAGGAATTTTGGGCTCAGCTGTGGTCATAAATCGAGCGCTCCCTGCATAAACTTTAATAAATCTTCTATGCTGTAATCTTCTCTTACACAGGAACTACCAGAGGTGCCTCCTGCCTTCCTAAATTTCCCCCTCACCCCCCCAAACCACTGCTGCTCCTGGGACTCCATGGAGCTAGAGGTCTATAAAGATGGTGCCCCTCGTACGTCATTATCTCCTTCCTCCAGAAAACAAAGGAGGGAGAAACTCCACAGGTATCTATATACCTGTGGAGATGATCAGTGGGAACCAACCAGTTCCAGGACTAATGATCCCATCCTCCCTCCAGAGAATATAATTCTACCAGCAGCTGGAGCCAAAGGTGGCTGCCAGTGATACCCACCTCTCAATATACTTCTACACCATCTTCTCAGAGGGAAGACTCTTTCCGCTACAGCACTCTGCAAAAGGAAGAAGACAAAGAATAACTGAGTAGGAAGGGACCTTGGAGGTCTTCTAGTCCAACCCTTTGCTCAGCCCTGTGCTATTTCAGACAAAGGGCTGTCCAGTCTCTTCTTAAACACCTTCAGGGATGGACCACCCACAATTTCTGGAGGTCTTAAATAGTTCCACTGAATAACAGAACAACAGAGCTGGAAGGGACCATGGAGATCATCTAGTCCAACCCCCCCACCCAAGCAAGAGATCCTACACCATTTCTGATAAATCGCAGTCCAAACTCTTCTTGGAGGCCTCCAGGGGGTGAAGCTCCCACAACTTCTGAAGGCAAGTCCTTCCACTGATTAATTGTTCTAACTATCAGGAAGTTTCTCCTTTGTTCTAAGTTGCTTCTCTCCTTGATGAGTTTCCACCCGTTGCTTCTTGTCCTGCCCTCAGGGGCTTTGGAGAATAGCTTGACTCCCTCTTCTTTGGAGCAGCCCCTGAGATATTGGAAGACTGTCTCCCCTGGTCCTTCTCCACACTAGACTAGCCATGCCCAGTTCCTGCAACCGTTCTTCATATGTTTTTGCCTCCAATCCCCACATCATCCTGGTTGCTCTTCTCTGCACTCTTTCCAGAGTCTCAACATCTTCTTTATATTGTGATGACCTAAACTGGATGCAGAATTTCAAGTGTGCCCTTACCAAGGCCTTATAAAGTGGTACTAACCCTTCACGTGATCTTTTTTTTAAAAAAATTAGATTTATATGCCGCCCTTCTCCGGAGACTCAGGGTGGCTTACAATGTGTTAAGCAATAGCCTTCATCCTTTTGTATATTTATACAAAGTCAGCTTATTGCCCCCACAAATTGGGTCCTCAATTGACCTGCCTTAGAAAGGATGGAAGGCTGAGTCAACCTTGAGCCTGGGGAGATTCGAACTTACAGTAATTGCAGACAGCTGAATGTTAATAACAAGCTTTTTAGTCTGTTGAGCTATTCAGGCTCCTATCTCGACTCTATTTCTCTGTTAATCTCCTGTTTCTAAGCCAGCACCACAACCACTATAACCTGGCTCTTAGCTGAAACCTGGCTCTTAGCTGAAATCAAGATCTCAGCTGAACTAATCCTACAGCCCTTTGATTCTCTAGTTTGGGAGAAAGAGACTTTTATTGATATTTAAAAATGGGACTCAAGGCCTCCTGCCCTTGTCCTCCTGTCCTCCTTGCCACGTACTCACATCAATGACGCATGAATCCGTTGCGCAGGATCCCACAACGTTGAACGTACTGTGGGAGAAACAAACCATCATGACCCAAGATGTAATCAGCATCTTATCCAGACCCTCCTCCAATCTTAAGGCAGCTCCCAACCTTTCCCAGAGAATGATTGCAACCAGTCTCCTGCCTAATTTATTATCTAGCTCTCTACCCCAGGCCAGTGGTGGGATTCAAATAATTTAACAACCGGTTCTCTGCCCTAATGATTTCTTCCAACAACCAGTTTGCCAAACTGCTCAGAAAGTTAACAACCGGTTCTCCCGAAGTGGTGCAAACTGGCTGAATCCCAGGCCTTCTCCAGAAATTCAAGGTGGTGTAGCTAAATCTCTCTTCGTTGGCAGCCTTCTCAGGGAAACTGGACAGGGAACACAATGAGGTGAGCTAATTCTATTTGATTGTAAAGTGACATTAATGGAATCTTGGAAGTCTGAATATAGAAATCTCCCACTGTCTCCTTTACAGATTGAGAGCCTAGAGAGGCCCCCTTCTAAGTGTGCTTTCTCCACCCATTATCCAGCTGCAGGCTCAGCTGACTGTTATCGGACCATTTCCTTAGCTATGTCTCTTTTCCTCGTCTCCCAAGGTCTTTCCCACCTATTGCAAAAACCTTGCAAGTCTGAAAGTACAACTCTCTCACTATTGCCTTTACAGCCTGAGAAACTAGGGAAGGTCCCTTCTGTGTGTCTTTTCTCCACCCATTATCCAGCTGCAGGCTTAGCTAACTGTTATCTAACCATTTCCTTGGCTGTGTCTCTTTTCCTCATCTCCCAAAATCTTTGCCGCCTAATGCAAAAACCTTGCAAGTCTGAAAGTACAATTCTCTCACTGTCACGTTTACAGTCTGGGAAACTAGGGAGGGTCTCTTCTGAGTGACTCTCTCCACCTGTTATAAAGCTGAGGGCTAAGGCATCTCTTTTCTAACTGTTCCTTATGCAGCATTTCTACACTGTCTCTCAAGGTCTTTCTCACATACCATTATATCACCACCTCTTCCCAACTCAAATGCCTTCTTGCCTCCAACTTCCAGATAATCCAATACATTCAAGTTTGGATCCATACCTTATTTCAGTCACTGTGACCAAGAGCAATCTGCTTGCACAGTTAATGTTAGCCCGGATACCAATCTTTCCTGTCTACAAATGGGAAAGAAAAGAATATCAAGAACTCTAGCAAATATGGTCAAAATCCATTTGGTGTGTCAAGCATCAGGAAATTTAGTTATTTAAGTTATGTGTTACTTAGGTATTTAGTTATTTAGATAGTTATTTGGGTATTTTAGGCATTTAGTTATTTCGTTGGTTATTTAGTTACTTAGTTATTTAATTACTTACCCTGTTTCCCCCAAAATAAGACCTCCCCTGATAATAAGCCCAGTCGGGCTTTTGAGCGCATGGCAATAAGGCCAAGCACTTATTTCAGGGTTCAAAAAATATAAGACAGGGTTTTATTTTGTGGGAAACACAGTATCTATCTATCTATCTATCTATCTATCTATCTATCCATCCATCCATCCATCAATCAATCAATATCTATCTTCCATCTATCCATCATCCACCCATCCACCTATCCATCTATTATCCATCCATCCATCTGTATCTATCTTTCTTTCTATCTATCTATCTATTTATCTATCCTCTCTCTCTCTCTCATCTGTCTAATTTTTCTATCTATCTAATCTTTCTATCCATATACCCTGTTTCACCCAAAATAAGACATTCCCCTGATAATAAGCCCAATTGGGCTTTTGAGCGCATGGCAATAAGGCCAAGCGCTTATTTCAAGGTTAAAAAATATAAGACAGGGTTTTATTTTGTGGGAAACACAGTATCTATCTATCTATCTATCTATCTATCTATCTATCTATCTATCTATCTATCTATCTATCTATTTATCTATCCTCTCTCTCTCATCTGTCTAATTTTTCTATCTATCTAATCTTTCTATCCATATACCCTGTTTCACCCAAAATAAGACATTCCCCTGATAATAAGCCCAATCGGGCTTTTGAGCGCATGGCAATAAGGCCAAGCACTTATTTCACGGTTCAAAAAAATATAAGACACGGTCTTATTTTCAGGGAAACACAGTAGTTATTTAGGTATTTGGGTATTTAGGTATTTAGTTACTTAGGTATTTAGCTAATTATTTAGGGATTTAGTTACCCTAGTTATTTAGTTATTTACTGTGGGTATTTAGTTTTTTAATTATTTAGGTATTTAGTTACTTAACTAATTAGTTATTTGGTTATTTAGTATGGTATAACAGAATACAGCATAAATACATTAATGCATACAACTCACAAAAACAAGATATAAAATGTGTAAAAAAAAGAGTAAAGATTTCCCTTATCCAGTGACTCTAGGGTAAGATGTTCATCTCCATTTTTTGGCTGAGGAAGCCAGAATTGTCCAAAAACATTTTCTGGGGCCATGTGGCCAGCATGACTATAAGCTGAAGCACAAAGGATGTGATTACCTTTGCACCCAAGTGGTACCTCTTAATCTACTCGCATTTGCATGCTCTTGAACTGCTAGGTGGGCAGGAGCTGAGGCAAAGAAAGCAGGAGCTCACTTGGTTGCGCGGAGCTCAAACCCGGGTGCCAGCTCTCCAGGTGACAAGGTCCGGGTCTTTAATTCCTGAGCCATCGCACCCCACGGTGTGTATCAAATTTGTGTATAAAATGTGTATCAAAACATAAAACACCCGGACATTGAATTATTTAAAAAACACGCCATACGAATGATAAATCGATGTATGAATAAAATTGAATGATGTAAAACTTAAAATATGGGTGAGCTGTTATTAGACTGGTTAAGCCTACAGCCAAACAGCTAGATCCAGGGATGGGCTTCAGATCCTTTAGGAATGGGTTTGCTGCTCCGTTGCTGGATGGGAGTGGCCATGGTGGGTGTGGCCTAGCCAGCCGCCTGCACCACAGCGGGGGGGCGTTTTTCGCCCTCCGTAGGCTCTGGAGGCTTTCCTCGAGCCTCCTGGGGTCCAGAGACCCTCCAGAGGCCAGAAACAGGCCCGTTTCCGGAGTTCTGGAACTTCTGGGAAGCCTGTTTTTCACCCTCCCCAGGCTCCGGAGGCTTCCCTCTAGCCTCTGGGAGGGTGAAAACAGGCCAGTTTCCGGACTTCCGGAATCTCTGGTAGCCCCATTTTTTGCTCTCCCAAACCCTCCATGTGGCCCCTACACTTATCGGGCCATGTGGAGTCTCTTGGGAGGGGCAGAGTGGGATGAGAGGGGCAGGGTGGGCATGGCCAGTCGGGGTGGCATTTGGGGGTTCACTGAATCCTTGGCTAGAGAATCACCCAAACACTGCCGAACCCCCAGGAGCTCACCCCTGGCTAGCTCATTTAGATTTTGGACAGCAGCACCCTCGAGATGATGTGGTTTAATCATTTAAATCAGGGGTCACTTAAGTGATCATCCACAAAGACTCTGAGATCCCTCTCACAGTTACTATGACTGAGTTACCAGCCAGAAATCTGCCACGGATTAAGGCTGGACTTTCCCAGAATTGGCTGGAAAGTTGCGCTGCTTACCAGATCAAAATGCAGAATGGGGACATATCCTCCCCCTGTTGGGACATATCCAATTCTGAGCTTGAAGGCGAAAACAATAGAGATACTAGATGCCCTGATCTCAGCTTTAAGGCTTGTACACACGATCCGAACGACGACAGTCAAACCCCTTGGGAAGTTGACCTGTAGAAGTTAAAGAGAAGTTACTTTCACCTGCTGATGGAGATTGCAAAATTAGAAATAGAAATAGAATAATTGTTGTGGTCTGCCAGCAGAAGTGGCAGTGAGGAGGCTGGGGAGGAATATGGGCCCATCTTGGAGTCTGGGGAAGGCCCGGACGAGGGCTCTGCATCGGAGGCAGAGATGGGACCAGGGCCATCTGGGAGTGATGTGCAGACTCCAGAGCCTCCAACTTGTCCTCGGCTAGCAGGTTGGAAACTGTTGGAATGCCAGCTGAACAGACGGTTTTATTCCAGTTTCAACTTTGATTCAAGGGCGCCATTAACCTTGGTTTGGTTGGCTCCATTGTTATGAGGGTTTGTTCATGGTTTATCCTCAGATAACTGGATGAGAATCTCACCCAAGGGTGTCCAAGTTGTGTTTCTCAACTTGGGCACTTTAAGGTGGGTGAACTTCAACTCCCAGAATTCACCCTAGCTGAGGAATTCTGGGAATTGAAGTCCATCCTGGATGGGGAATTCTGGGAATTGAAGTCCACCCTGGCTGGAGAATTCTGAGATCTGAAGTCCATCCTGGCTGGGGAATCTGGGAGTTGACGTCCACCCTGGCTGGGAAATTATGAGAGTTGAAGTCAACCCAGGCTGGGGGATTATGGGAATTGAAGTCCACCATAGCTGAGTAATTCTGAGAGCTGAAGTCCATCCTGGCTGGGGAATTATGGGCTTTGAAGTCTACCCTGGCTGGGGGATTATGGGAGTTGAAGTCTACGGGTCTTTGGGAAGGAGTGCCCATGTCTACCTTGACATCAATTGACCTCTTTATCCAAATTCTCACCTGAAACTGACTCTTCATAATTTGTCTTCGGAATAATAAATTTTATTTCTGCTCCATAGGACAGAGCCTCTTCAAAGGGGCCCCCTTGGCTCACCTCAGAAGGAGAAGAAGACCCTTCCCCTTTTCCGTCACTGGGAGGAACCTGACGCTGCTGATCTCAGGAGTCATTCATGAGCTGCTTCCCAAGATGGAACATCTAACCAACCTGCAAAGGCTTCGAAGGAGGACGTACCTCTGAGAAGTTCTCCAAGATGGTAGTGGTGGTCATAGACCTCTGCAAAGAGAAGACCATGGTCCTTATTTTGGTGCCCATCTTCTGGGCTCGGTTGCAAGAGTCTATCAAGAGATCTGGCCCACCAAAGAATAAAACCAGGAGGACACGGAGGAAAGCAATTTTGCAGTGAGCTTTTGCTGGTGTTTTTCCAAAGGCAACTGGACTTTCTTGGGAGTTTTTTTGTCTTGAAAACATTTTGAACTGAAGAAGCTTCTTGGATGAGAAGCAAAATGTCTTCAAGGAAAAACAGAGAAAGTCCAGTTGTTTCTTGGAAAAGAACTTTTGGGTCAACCGTGACCCGGATGATGGAGAATCTCCATAGACAAATGTTTCATGGTTCCTTTGAACAGAGAGGGCTTCCCTCAAAGTATGCAACCCATCTCTTTCACCGAATTGGACCAGATATTCCATTTTTGGATTACACAGGCAAGACCACTGGTGAAATCTAGAATTTGTTACTACCAGTTCTGTGGGTGTGGCTTAGTGGTGGGGGTAATGTGACTGGGTGGGCATGGCCAATTTTGTATTTTTTTTACTTTTTAAACCATTTTTTTCTACAACCGTTTTGGCGAAGAGGTTGTAAAAAAATGCTTTCAAAAGGCTCTGAGGATCCCAGCTGAGTTGCCTGATCATCAGAGGCTTTTTTTTTCTTTTAAATGCCTCTGACGATCCAAGTAGATTTGCCTGATCGTCAGAGGCATTTAAAAGGAAAAAAGCCTCTGCCAATCAGGCAACTGAGCTGGAATCGTCAGAGACTTTTAAAAGCATAGGTTGTAGAAAAAATGCTTTTAAAAGCCTCTGACGATCCCAGCTGAGCCGCGCGATCACCAGAGGCTTTTTTTTTTTACCTTTACTTTTAAAAGCATTTTTTTGGCCGAAGAGGTTATAGAAAAAATGCTTTTAAAAGTAAAAAAAAAAAGCCTCTTATGACTGCATAGCTCAGCTGGGCATTGGGGGGTGGGGGCAAGGATTTTTGCTACCGGTTATCTGAACCACCCATCTCCATCACTACTGGATCGGGCGATCCGGCCCAAACTGGGAGCATTTCACCCGTGGGCGAGACCCCTGACACACATACAACTGGGAAGCTGGGGGGGGGGGCACAGGAACAGACCCCTTGAATTGGACTTTGCGTTGCTTGCTTGCTACTCACCGGGGTGATCACCTTGTCAAAGAAGTGTGCATTCACCAGAGCGGTCAAGAAACAAGTCACATCATCTGCGCTGGTGTAATACACAAAGTTGTCCTCCAGGCTTCCGGGGTACAAGGGGCCGCAACTGAGAACAGGGGGCTGCAGTTTGGAGACCCCCTCGCAGTCGGCCTGCAAGACACAATGGGGTGAGGCTTGGAAACTGCCGCAGTCTGCAGACTTGCCGAGAAAACGGTGCTCCATCCATCCGTGGCAAGGTTGGGTCAGTGTGCTGCAGCGTGCTCCTAACACATGCGTGTATATGCCGTCCATGCAAGAAAGGCACTGGGGGTGGACCCCACCACTGTCCGTGCAGTGGATAACACGGCCGGCATCCCACCGAGCAGAAGGATGTACAACAATGGCAATTTTGCAAGTGGTGGACTTCAACTCCCAGAATTCCTGAGCCAGCAGGAATTCTGGGATTGAAGTCCACTAGTTGCAAAGTTGCCATCGTTGCTCACACACACACACACACACACACACACACACACGGGCCTGACAGCTGCAGAAGCTCCAGGCTTTTGCACACAGCAAGGAGGAACCCCTGGATGGAGACCAGTCCTGCCCCCCCCCCCCCAAAAAAAAAACAGCAAACAGCAAAAAGGAGCCTGGATGGCTCAGCAGACTAAAAGCATTCTTTTTAACACCAGATGTCTGCAATTACTGTAAGTTCGAATCTCCCCAGGCTCAAGGTTGACTCAGCCTTCCATCCTTTCTAAGGTAGGTAAATTGAGGACCCAGATTGTGGGGGCAATAAGCTGACTTTGTATAAATATATACAAAAGTATGAAGGCTATTGCTTAACGCATTGGAAGCCGCCCTGAGTCTCCGGAGAAGGGCGGCATATAAATCAAATTAAAAAAATAATAATAATAAAAAAATCACTCACGACAAAAGGCAAATCGAGCAACGAAGTGGTGATCCTAAGAGGGAGCGGATCATACCTGCAGCCCGCCGGCAAGGAAATCGCAGCTGCAGAGCAAACCAACAAAAATAAATGTGAATAATGGTAGCAACCTGGTTTAAAGCAAACCAGAAACTGCTATGGCCAAACAGAATAGAATAGAATAACAGAGTTGGAAGGGACCTTGGAGGTCATCTAGTCCAACCCCCTGCTTAGGCAGGAGATCCTACAACAGGGATGCTATTCAGCAGCTTCTGACAGGTTCTGGAGAACCAGTAGTGGAAATTTTGAGCAGTTCAGAGAACCGGCAAATACCTGGCTGGCTCCAGAGTGGGGTGGGAATGGAGATTTTGCAGTATCCTTCCCCTGCCATGCCCACCAAGCCACAACTGCCATGCCACACCACACCCACTATGCCACGCCCACAGAAGCGGTGGTAAAAAAAATTGAATTCCACCACTGCCCTACACCAAATAACCAACTTCCATCCGTACTTAGTGGGTTCCTTCACAGGGCTAGCCTGAGGCTAATCTTTGCCAAGGTTAACTCAAGTCTTTGTTTTAGTTATTTATTACATTTATGATACCCATCTCTTTTTTCCAAAGCGACCCCTGGCAGCTGACAATAGCGCAAAATCATAAATGCGGAAATGTTAAAATAACAATTAAGCCGATGTTCTGGGTTTGCATGAGAAACTGAGTGATAAACTAACCACAGGGGCTGTGTGTGGGAACCTGGCCAGTTGATGTTTTAATGTGAAGTTTCTCTACCTTGGCAATTAAAAGCTGTGTGGATCTCAATGCCCAGAATTCCCCAACCAGCATGCTTCAAGATGGGTGGACTTCAACTCCCAGAATTCCCTAGCCACTATGCTTTAAGATGGGTGGACTTCATCCCCCAGAATTCCCTAACCACTATGCTTTAAAATGGGTGGACTTCAACTCCCAGAATTCCCTAGCCACTATGCTTTAAGATGGGTGGACTTCAACCCCCATAATTCCCTAGCCACTATGCTTTAAGATGGGTGGACTTCAACCCCCAGAGTTCCCTAGCCACTATGCTTTAAGATGGGTGGACTTCAACCCCCAGAGTTCCCTAGCCACTATGCTTTAAGATGGGTGGA
Organism: Masticophis lateralis; assembly: GCA_030761175.1. Taxonomy (NCBI): domain Eukaryota; kingdom Metazoa; phylum Chordata; class Lepidosauria; order Squamata; family Colubridae; genus Masticophis; species Masticophis lateralis. The sequence continues at coordinate 68,343 of JAUDYJ010000053.1, forward strand.
CTTCAACCCCCAGAGTTCCCTAGCCACTATGCTTTAAGATGGGTGGACTTCAACCCCCAGAGTTCCCTAGCCACTATGCTTTAAGATGGGTGGACTTCAACTCCCAGAGCTCCCTAGCCACTATGCTTTAAGATGGGTGGACTTCAACCCCCAGAGTTCCCTAGCCACTATGCTTTAAGATGGGTGGACTTCAACCCCCAGAGTTCCCTAGCCACTATGCTTTAAGATGGGTGGACTTCAACCCCCAGAGTTCCCTAGCCACTATGCTTTAAGATGGGTGGACTTCAACTCCCAGAGCTCCCTAGCCACTATGCTTTAAGATGGGTGGACTTCAACCCCCAGAGTTCCCTAGCCACTATGCTTTAAGATGGGTGGACTTCAACCCCCAGAGTTCCCTAGCCACTATGCTTTAAGATGGGTGGACTTCAACTCCCAGAGCTCCCTAGCCACTATGCTTTAAGATGGGTGGACTTCAACCCCCAGAGTTCCCTAGCCACTATGCTTTAAGATGGGTGGACTTCAACTCCCAGAGTTCCCTAGCCACTATGCTTTAAGATGGGTGGACTTCAACTCCCAGAGTTCCCTAGCGACTATGCTTTAGGATTGGTGGACTTCAACCCCCAGAGTTCCCTAGCCACTATGCTTTAAGATGGGTGGACTTCAACTCCCAGAGTTCCCTAGCCACTATGCTTTAAGATGGGTGGACTTCAACCCCCAGAGTTCCCTAGCCACTATGCTTTAAGATGGGTGGACTTCAACCCCCAGAGCTCCCTAGCCACTATGCTTTAAGATGGGTGGACTTCAACCCCCAGAGTTCCCTAGCCACTATGCTTTAAGATGGGTGGACTTCAACCCCCAGAGTTCCCTAGCCACTATGCTTTAAGATGGGTGGACTTCAACCCCCAGAGTTCCCTAGCCACTATGCTTTAAGATGGGTGGACTTCAACTCCCAGAGCTCCCTAGCCACTATGCTTTAAGATGGGTGGACTTCAACCCCCAGAGTTCCCTAGCCACTATGCTTTAAGATGGGTGGACTTCAACCCCCAGAGTTCCCTAGCCACTATGCTTTAAGATGGGTGGACTTCAACTCCCAGAGCTCCCTAGCCACTATGCTTTAAGATGGGTGGACTTCAACCCCCAGAGTTCCCTAGCCACTATGCTTTAAGATGGGTGGACTTCAACCCCCAGAGTTCCCTAGCCACTATGCTTTAAGATGGGTGGACTTCAACTCCCAGAGTTCCCTAGCCACTATGCTTTAAAATGGGTGGACTTCAACTCCCAGAGTTCCCTAGCCACTATGTTTTAAGATGGGTGGACTTCAACTCCCAGAATTCTCCAGCTGATGAGTTGAAGTCCACCTGTCTTAAAATACACTGGTTGGGGATTCTGGGAGTTGAAGTCCACATATCTTAAACTTACCAAGTTTGAGCAGCACTACTGTCTCATGTGAACTGAGCTGAAATATGTACCCCATTAATGCTAAGCAGCAAATCCATCCAGGTTAAACCCAGTAAGGAATCCTTCAAACAAGGCATCCAGATCTCCGAAAGCTTTCCCTCTTTTTTCTCAACTCTTCCAAGAGGGATCCAGTACATTGTCTGAATGCGTACTTCCTTCATTATTTAAACAGGTTAGCTGTATTTGATGCTAACAAGGGGTGAGTCGTAAGGTACCAATGGGAGCAGGTAGTAGGAAAGATAATAGAAAATGCAGCCCAGTTTTGTGGTTAGCTATAAATGCTTGTCTGTATGCAAACAAGGATTGCTTACCCAAGTCAACCAGGAACAGGAAATTCAGCCTCGTACACACCACAGTATGTGCCTGGCAAATCTGCAGGAGAAGCCGAACCAAGCGACACGATGAGCTCTTGTTTGCAAAATATAACAATGCTTATTCAATGCTTATTAAAGAAAGGAATGTTAGGGGGAGGGGGAAAGGGAGGAGAGACATGTTCAAAGAGAGAAGTAAAAAAAAAAAGGCTTCCAACTGTCAGGGACCACGGAGTACTCATTTCTAAAGATCGAAGTGCCTGAGCCCACTGTAACAACATTGCCAAAAAGGCATTAAGAGTTGTTAATCTAATCTTGTGTAGCTTCTTTTCTTGTAATGTTGTACTACTAACTGGAGCATGCAACACATTTGCTAGACCAATTCTCGAATACAGCACATCTGTCTGGAACTGGCACTGCATATCAGACATAAATACAATCGAGAGAGTCCAGAGATATTTCACGAGAAGAGTCCTCCATTCCTCTAACTGCAATAAAACACCTTATGCCACCAGACTCCAAATTTTGGGCATAGACAATTTAGAATTACGCCGACTTCCGTCTGACTTAAGCATAGTACATAAAATTATCTGCCACAATGTCCTTCCTGTCAATGACTACTTCAGCTTCAACCACAACAATACATGAGCAAATAATAGATACAAACTCAAGGTAAACCGTTCCAAACTCGATTGCAAAAAATACGACTTCAGTAACAGAGTGGTCAATGCCTGGAATGCACTCCCTGACTCTGGGGTTTCTTCCCCAAACCCCCAAAACTTTAACCTTAAATTGTCTAATGTTGACCTCACCCCATTCCTAAGAGGTCTGTAAGGGGTGTGCATAAGAGCACCGGCGTACCTTCCGTCCCTGTCCTAATATTCCTTTTTACTTACTGTTTTCATGTATTCAAATTATGTTTATACTTTTACCTCTTATCTTATACATGCTTGACAAATAAACTTATGATTATGATTATGAATTTGCTTCAGTTGCAGTCGATTATCAAAATAATCCCACCTCCAACATTTACGTTACGCTTCATAATCTTTCAGGCTGTTTGTCTCCTTTGAAGGCCGCACAATATGGACTTTGTAGTATTGTTGTCCCTTGATAAATACCTGTTAGTGTTAAATCGGCATCTGGTTTATCCCTTCGCGGACTCTAAACAACCTTATGAGGGTTTTTTTTCCCCCTCATTAGCTTCCTAAATGTTTATGCCAACTTTCCATGAAGTTCACTTAAATCAGTGTTTCTCAACCTTGGAAGCTTGAAGGTGGGTGGACTTCAACTCCCAGAATCCCCCAGCCAGTTGGCTGGGGGATTCTGGGAGTTGAAGTCCACCCACCTTCAAGCTTCCAAGGTTGAAAAACACTAATTTAAATGAATATAAGGGTTAAGGGTCGTTAAGTGAATTTGGCTTTCCCCATTGACTTTTGCTGGTCAAACGGTCACAAAAGAGGAATCATGTGACTCCGGGACACTCTGAACCGTCATAAATGTGAGTCAGTTTTCAAGCCTCCGAATGTAAATCATTCGGAGCTTGAAAGGGGGCTGCTGCGGTGGTCGTGTGAAAAACATTCCTAAGTCGCTTTCTTTTTTTCAGTACCATCGTGACTTCGGTCACTAAATGAACGGTCGTAAGTCGAGAACTATTAGGGTCTATGCATGCCAGGGCGTGAGCCTATTACGAAAATCCTTCCACTCATCGAAAGCTAAAATCAAAGGTTTTGATTTTATTCCAGAAAATTCCAGAAGCCATTTCATAATGCGACTGGCTGGGGGATTCTGGGAGTTGCAGTCCACCTGCCTCACGGTGGTTAAAATTGAGAAATATTGCAATAGAAAGTGGAAATCCTCAGTAACACTCACCGGACCGCCTAAAACAGCAATCAGTGCAGTCCTGGGCACCTGGATCGATATGCTGGAAGGAAAGAGAGACATGGATGAGACCCGAGTCGGAGTCTCCAGGAGGGACATGGAGGAACCAGGGTCCCCAATGCTCAATGTTGTGACAACCAACTTTCAACTAACTTTATGTTGAGCAAATCCCAAACTAACAATACAGGTAAAGATTTCGCCTGCCCAGTCGTGTCTGATTCTAGGGGTCAGTGTTCATCTGGTCTATGACAATTCGGATTGTCACATCTGGTTCAGATCGGACTGCCATTGGTCAGAAATGGTGTAAAGTCTCCTGCTTGGCAGGGGGTTGGACTAGATGACCTAAAAGGTCCCTTCCTTCCAGCTCTATTAATCTGATAAATTCGCTGCAGCCAGCTCGCCATGACCAACTCACTGTAGGACAAAAGTTACACTAATATCAGAGAAATGGTAGAATAGAATCACTAAAGAAAGGATGCAGAAAGGAGGGACAGAATGAGATGGGAATGGCCAAAATTAAAACAATGTTTATGTACTTGAAATAATTAAACAGAAGTGGTAAATTGTCCCGCAATGAGTTAGCCACAGCAAGCCGGCTGTAGTGAGTTGTCCCATTCCTGTGCTCATCATCATTCCTTAGCCAAGGGAGCCACCATTTTCCGAATATATTTCCGTGGCCATGTAGCCAGCGTGACTGTATGCCGTGGCCCAAGGAACGGTGCTACCTGTTTATCTACTCGCATATGCGTGCTTTCGAACTGCGAGGCTAAAACCTATGAAAAACGGTTGCAAGAGTTGGGTAGGTCTAGTTTAATGAAAAGAAGGACTAAGGGTGACATGATGGCAGTCTTCCAATATTTGAGGGGCTCCCTCAAAGAAGAGGGGGTCAACCTATTTTCCAAAGCACCTACTCAGCACTAGGCTAGTCATGCCAGTTCTTGCAACCATTCTTCATATTTATTTATTTATTTATTTATTTATTTATTTATTTATTTATTTATTTATTTATTTATTTATTTATTTATTTATTATATTTCTATGCCGCCCACTCTCCGAGGACTCTGGGTGGCTTACACCAAAGACAGTGTACTAAATAGCATATTACTCCCTATAATCTGGGTCCTCATTTTATCCACCTCGGAAGGATGGAAGGCTGAGTCAACCTTGAGCCGTTGAGATTTGATCCGCTGATCTGCTGAACTAGCAGTCAGCTGAAGTAGCTGCAGTACTGCACTCTAAGCACTGCGCCCCCTCGGATCTTATGTTTTAACCTCCAGTCCCCTCATCATCTTTGTTGCTCTTCTCTGCACTTTTCCTAGAGTCTCAACATCTTTTTTATAGTGTGGTGACCAAAACTGGATGCTGGATTCTAGGTGTGGTCCACCCCTCCTTTCACATTCAGGGGTCTAGTGATGGTCCACCAGGACAGTTCACACATCCCTCCCAACCTTCAGCCATTTGCAGAACTCTCTGTAGGACTCCATGCTGCACTGTGGTGTCCCACCCAATGGCAGATATAGAGGCATCGCAGAGAGAGAGAGAGAGAGAGAGAGAGAGAGATGGGCCCAAGTGACCGGGCCTTCCTCTACCGCCCAGGGAACAAGAAAACACAGCCTCCACCTCAAGAGATCAAGTCGCATGTCTCCAAAAACAGTGCTGCAGTCATAAATGACCAGCTCCAGAGGGGTGCTCCTCAGCAGGAGAGTGACACAGCCGTCGACGATCAAAGTCACTCTAGCCAAGCCCAGCCTGCATTCAGGGGGGAGAGAAGAGACAATACATAAATTAAATAAACAAACAAACAAACAAACAAACAAGAAAAGGGCCTGGTGGCTCAGCAGACTAAAGCATTGTGATTAACTCCAGCTGTCTGCAATCATGTTTGAATCTCCCCAGGCTCAAGGTTGACTCAGCCTTCCATCCTTTCTAAGGTAGGTAAAATGAGGACCCAGTTTGTGGGGGCAATAAGCTGACCTTGTATAAAATATACAAAAGTATGAAGGCTATTGCTTAATAGCTTTGACTGAAGCAATTTGCAGGGAACAACTTCGTTCACATACCTTCGCGTCTTGTCTTGCTTATCTTATCAGCTTCCTGCAAATTGCTTCTGGGCATTCTGCCAACCATAGTAAGCTTTCAGTTATTATTCTTTGAATTCTTGGCGGCTGTTAATGCAATTCATTAACAGCCGTTGTTGTAAAAGACTGATTTACTCAGTAAACTAAGGTTTGAACGGATTTTGTGTGTGCTGCGTTCTTCAGGGTTCGTAGCTGGGGCAGAACTGTCCCTTCCAACTCTGTTAGTCTGTTACAATTAATGGGCAGAATGGTTTTCCTCCAGAAGTTGTGGGAAGTTTTTATGAAGACCTTTGTCTGGAATGGTGTAGGATCTCCCGCTTGAGCAGGGGGTTGGACTAGAGGATCTCCAAGGTCCCTTCCAACTCTGTTAGTCTGTTACATGGAAGTTCAACCACACATGGATGGCCACCACAATGTTGCTGTCCACACCCAGCAGACGCCCCTCCCCCAGCTTGCAGGTCAATGTTGCCCAGGTGTCCACGTTGGTCCCAAACCCAGGCTGTGCAGGACCCACACCACAAAACACCGGTAAGGATACGCACGTCACACAATGGAGATGAATCGATGTACAAATAACAACTTGCAGGTCCAAGCCAGGTACCATGTTTAGTTCCACTTTGGTCACGACCACAGCGGTGATGGTGACCCTGCAGAAGTGGAAGATGGGAGTTCAAAATCAAACCTTTTTCAGCATCCTCCCTCCCTCCCCTCCCCTCCCCTCCCCTTCCTCATCCCCATCGGCTGACTGCCAAAGCAGCACTGGGGAATCCCCAGCTTAGTTCTGGGGAACAAAGGAGAGCTTTGAAGAAGGCAGATGTCTGCAAGAAAACAACCAAATTCAGTGAGCACCAAGGACCCCGTCTTCCCATTCTGAACCACAAAGTATTCTCTTTTATTGATGTTTTTATTGATGCTTTTATTGATGCTTTCATAACCCAACTAGGGAACATCATCAGTGCTAGAAGGGAGAGGGTTTGCTCTCTGTTTCAATGTGGTAGTTAGCCCTGTCAGCATTGGTGAGAGTCAGCGTTGGGCTTCACATACTGTAGCTACAAGTTCGCCCAGCACTGAAAATGTGTGTGTATGCCATCCGGGCATGCCTGCGGCATCACAAAACACGGCAGTTCACTCACACACGCCATCCACACACGCATGCGGCTTCAAAAACACAGCAATATAGGACGGGATTGCACCCAAGCGGGTGGACAGGCCCAACCAAAGGTCGCCATTATCAGTTCGCTCAAACTGGTCTGAATCCCACCTCCGTTGAGAGTGATGAGTGATAGAAGTCAAAAGAGGTGCTGAAAAATCCTTAATTGCACAGCACACAGAGAGACTACATCACAGTTTCAACAGTGAGTATCCTAAACCAAGTAGAAAAACACTAGAGAATTCCTGGAAGCCTGCCACTCGGATAAACAAGCCATCAACAGGCACATGGAGATAAACAATGGTGACATACCATTCAAAAGAAACAATCAAAAGGGAAACAAAAAGATCAGAACAACCTCCGTGCCGGAGATTAACACCAAGATTAGCCCTAGACCAACAATCCTTAATTAAGGCTAGTAAATAATACCGCAATCAAGGAACTACCAACTTAGACGCACAGTCAAATCAAGGAACTATCAGGACCTTGCCCACCAATACCGTTAGGATAAGCTATTTGTCTATAAAGAGAGCAAACGTCATTCCTTTCCAGCCCTGATGACGTTACCTAGTTGGGACATGAAATGTCTGAAAATGAAATTCCAATAACAACTAAAATAAATAAGAGATTTAAATTGTCGTTTTCATCTTCTGGTAAGTCACCAAAAGCCGCTCCAAAAAATAGTGAGAAAGGGGCAGCATATAAACTTGGTCAAGAAAATCAGATTAGTTTCACACTGTATAAAGCTTGCACCAGTTATAACTTTTCTATCAATTCAATCCTGCCCACTTCAAAATTCGCCCCACGGGGAAATGCCCTTTGACCTTTGGTCTTCCCCTTTTTAGTGGGGAGAGGGGTGGGCACAGTGGTACTCACTCAACGAAGTGTGTGGACACGTTTAAGGAAGCCAAAGCCCTCAGGTAAATTTCCAGTTCTGATTGCAAAAATGCTGTAGAAGCCAGGGAAACTGGAAAAGAGAAGCAAGCCAGAGCAGTCAGCAACGTCTTAACCAACTTCATCAAAAGTGGAGTTGAGAGGGAACAGCTGACCCCTTCTTTGACCCTCAGCATTAGAAAAAGAAGACCTTCAGCCACGAGCATGAGTTGGGTGCAAGCTTGAAGATGAACAGAACAGAATAACAGCGTTGGAAGGGACCTTGGAGGTCATCTAGTCCAACCCCCTGCCCAGGCAGGAAACCCTACACAGTTCAGACAAAGGGTTATCCAATCTCTTCTTAAAAATCTCCAGTGTTGCAGGATTTGCAACTTCTGGAGGCAAGTTGTTCCACGGATTAATTGTCCTCACTGTCAGGAAATTTCTCCTTACTTCTAAGTTTGTGGGGTGCCACAAGGGGTCGGTCCTCTCGCCCCTTCTGTTCAACGTTTATGTGAAGCCACTGGGTGAGATCATCCGTGGTTTCGGGGTGAAGTACCACCAGTACGCTGATGATACTCAGCTGTACATCTCCACCCCAGACCACCCCAATGATGCCCTTGAAGTGATGTCCCGGTGCCTGGAGGCTGTACGGATTGATTGATTGATTGATATTTATATTTATATACCGCCCTTCTCCCTGGGGACTCAGGGCGGTGTACAGCCAAATAAAAACATAGAGTGCAGACATTAAAATACGATTAAAAAAACATATATAAATTTGGCCCAATAAGTAAAAAACAATGACAAAACAATTTAAACACATTTTAAAAAGTGCTAGGCCAGCCCAGTTTGCTGAAAAAAGAAAGTTTTAAGGGCACGGCGGAAGGCACCGAGGTTTTGCATTCTCCTTATCTCTGGGGGCAGTTGGTTCCAGAGGGTAGGTGCCCCCACAGAGAAGGCCCTCCCCCTGGGGGTCACCAGCCTACATTGTTTGGCTGATGGCACCCCAAGGAGGCCCTCTCTGTGGGAGCGCACCGGTCGGTGGGAAGTCATTGGTAGCAGCAGGCGGTCTCAAAGATAACTAGGTCCTATGCCATGGAGCGCTTTAAAGGTGATAACCAACACCTTGAAGCTCATCCGGAAGACCACTGGGAGGGGAGATCTGGATGGGGAGAAACAAATTCAGGCTCAACCCTCAAGACTGAGTGGCTGTGGTTTCCGACATCCCGATATAGTCAGTTGGCGCTATCACTGACTATTGGGGGCGAATCGCTGGTCCCCACAGAGAGGGCTCGTAACTTGGGTGTCCTCCTGGATTCACGGCAGTCTTTAGAAGAGCACCTGACGGCTATGGCCAGGAGGACTTTTTATCAGGTTCGCCTGATTCGCCAGTTGCGTCCCTTTTTGGATCGGGACTCATTAAGTATGGTCACTCGTGCTCTCATCACTTCCTGCCTGGACTACTGCAATGCTCTCTACATGGGGCTCCCCTTGGGGAGCACCCGGAGGCTCCAACTGGTCCAGAAAGCAGCCGCGCAGGCAGTTATGGGAGCAACGTGGTGCTCTCATGTGGCTCCCCTCCTGCGCGAGCTGCACTGGCTCCTGGTGGTCTTCCGGGTGTGTTTCAAGATTCTGGTTACCACCTTTAGAGCGCTCCATGGCATAGGACCGGGGTATTTACGAGACCATCTTCTGCCCCCAGTAACCTCTCACCAACCAGTATGCTCCCATAGAGAGGGGCTTCTCGGGGTGCCATCAGTCAAACAGTGTCGACTGGCGGCCCCCAGGGGGAGACCCTTCTCTGTGGGGGCACCTACCATCTGGAACGAGCTCTCCCCGGAGATACGGAGGATCCCAGATCTGCGCACTTTCCGCCGTGCCCTTAAAACATTCTTAATCCAACAGGCGGGCCTGGCCTAAATTGTTTTAAATCTGTCCTAAATTGGGTGTTTTAAATTAGTGGGCCAAAATATTTATTGCATTCTAAATATCTTTTAACATTCGTATTATATGCATTTCATCTTGGCTGTTCACCGCCCTGAGTCCTTCGGGAGTAGGGCGGTATATAAATTTAATAAAATAAATAAATAAATAATAAGTTGGATCTCTCCTTGATGAGTTTCCATCCGTTGCTTCTTGTCCTGCCTTCAGGTGCTTCGGAGAAGAGCTTGACTCCCTCACATCACAACTCGCTTCCAATAACTCAACTGATGGAAATGGATTCGATGGAGAATGATTTGATGGAAATTAATTAAGGAGAGAAGCAATCTAGGATTAAGGAGAACCTACCTAACAGTGAGACAGTGGAACGACTTGCCTCCAGAAGTTGGGAGGTTTTCAAGAAGAGACTGGACTGCCATTTGTCTGGAATGGGATAGGGTCTCCTGACTGAGCAGTGGAGGTCAAGAAGATCTCCAAGGTCCCTTCCAACTCTCTTATTTTATATTTATTCTATTCTGAAACAGAAGTCAATAGTAAGAACTGGCTCAATAACAGTAACTGTGAGAGGGATCTTGGAGTCCTAGTGGACAAGCACTCACTCGTCGGCAACCTCACTGGGAGTGAGTAAATGGACTACTTGGCCCATAATGCACAAGTATATAATGTTGAAGTATAGAATAGGTGGTACCTCGCTCAATAGTAGTAACTATATGCAAGAGGGATCTTGGAGTCCTAGTGGACAATCACTAAAATATGAGCCAGTCGTGTGCAGCAGCTGCCAAAAAAGCCAACACAGTTCTGGACTGCATCAACAGAGGGATGGAATCAAGATCACGTGAAGTATTAATACCACTTTATAAGGCCTTGGTAAGGCCACACTTGGAATCCTGCATTCAGTTTTGGTTGCCACGATGTAAAAAAAGATGTTGAGACTCTAGAAAGAGTGCAGAGAAGAGCAACAAAGAGGATTAGGGGGCTGGAGGCTAAAATATATGAGAAACAGTTGCAGGAATTGAGTATGTCTGTTCTAGTGATGGAACAGACATACTCACTCATACTCACTCATACTCACTCACTCATGCACGCACTCCTCAGGGCTGCAACCAGGAAGAGAAGCTGCCCGGGGGCGTGCACATGCCAGTTAAGGTACTTCCAGTTTCTGGTGGGCGCCTGCCGACCAGCAAGTTTTCCGCTTACGGCCGAACATGCGGACGTGCCGATCAGCTTGCTGGCGTCCATGCTCAGGCAGGAAAACGGAAGACAACCTCTTCCGGTTTTTGGCACTGCCGCATGCACCAAGGCCAGCTGATTTTTGCATGCACATGCACGCCAGAAACCTGGGAGAGGAACGGGTGATGCCACGCATGCCAGGTGACATGGCTTTGTGTGCCACTTTGGGCATGCGTACCATAGGTTTGTCATCATGGGTCTAGTCTAAGGAAGAGAAGGATAGCCATCTTTCAATATTTGAGGGGCTGCCCCGAAGAAGAGGGAGTCAAGCTATTCTCCAAAGCCCCTGAGAGCAGGATAAGAAGCAACGGATAGAAACTCATCAAGGAGTGCTTTTAAAAGCCTCTGATGATCCCAGTTGCCTGATTTGAAGAGGGTGCAGAAAAAATGTTTTTTTAAAAGAAAAAAAGCCTCTGCCGATCAGGCAACTCAGCTGGGATCATCAGAGGCTTTTAGGAAAAATTTTTCTACAACCTCTGAAGAGGTTGTAAAAAAAATGCTTTTAAAAGCCTTTGACGATCCCAGTTGCCTGATCTGAAGAGGTTGCAGAAAAAATGTTTTTAAAAGAAAAAAAGCCTCTGCCGATCAGGCAACTCAGCTGGGATCATCAGAGGCTTTTAAAAGTATTTTTTCTACAACCTCTAGGAAAATGTTTTTAAAAGCCTTAGACGATCCCAGCTGAGCCATGCAATCATCAGAGGCGTTTTTTAACTTTTAAAAGCATTTTTTCAGCCAAAGAGGTTATAGAAAAAATGCTTTTAAAAATAAAATAAAAAAAGTCTCTGATGATGGTGCAACTCAGCTGGGCATGGGGGGGGCAGGGATTTTTGCTACCGGTTCTCCAAACCACCCGCCTCCAATGCTATCGGATCGGGCGATCCGGTCTGAACTGGGAGCATTTCACCCCTGGCTTAGACCCAAAATGAAAAGCAGAAAAGAAAGGAGAGGCCCCATCTTGCTCCACAGGTGTTGAGAGGTTACTCAGCCTCAACCTGTTCTTCAAAGCACCTGAAGGCAAAAAAAGAAGCAAGGGAAGGAAACTAATCAAGGAGAGAAGCCACCTGGAACTGAGGAGGAATTTCCTGACAGTGAGGACAATTAACCAGTGGAACTGCTTGCCTCTGGAAATTGTGGGTGCTCCATCACTGGAGGTGTTTAAGAAGAGATAGGATGACCATTTGTCTGAAATAATATAGGCTTTCCTGTTGGAGCAAGGCTTGGACTAGAAGAGGGGTCACCAACCTTTCAGACCTCAGGGACCACTAAATTCATAATTTTAAATCCCACAGATCGCTAATACGATCTGCCAGTGACCGACTGGGTGGGCGTGGCTAGGTGGTCATGTGACTGGGTGGGGGTGGCCATCTCGATGTCACTCACGTTGAGGGGTGCCTTGCCGGTCTCTACTCACCCCTCTCCTCCTAGCCAATCCTCGCCTCCCCACCAGGCTCCTTAGGGCCCCAACAGGAAGCACTTGTCGGAGCTAAGAGCCACCATGAGAAAGATGGCAAAACAGCTCAGTTCAAGTTGGATCTGACCGAGAAGGAGGCTCAGCAGAAGAACCTCACTGAGGACTAGGAGCATAGGCTTTCCAAGCAGAGGGAAGACCTGCGGGAGTGCAAGGCCAGGGACCGGCGCCTGGAGGCTCAGCAGGCTGAGATGGTCAGCCAGTTCCAGGCCATGAGGCAGTCCCACTGGAACGAGGCCCTCCGGCTCTTGGCCACCAGTGGTGCTTCCCTCCAGCCTTCGCCCAAAGCCCCACACCAGGAAGCTGAAGCAGACCCCAAGTCAGAATTTCTGCCCCCTCTGATCCACCCAAAAAGACCTCGAAGGGGAAGACTCTCTGCAGCAACACAAATATTTATTGCACGTATCCAGCCCAGGGGCCGTAGTTTGAGGACCCCGGATTTAGTGCAATATAAAAAATGCAAATAATTTTTCTGTGGACCACCCAAATTTTCTCACAGACCACCAGTGGTCCACAGACCACCACATAGAAGACCTCCAAGATCCCTTTCAACTCCGTTATCCTATTAGGTCCACTGTGGAGATCGTTGAGGAGAGAAAGGAACACCCCACTGTGACAAAGCCAAAATCCATCAATAAAGGAGCCTTGTATCTGAGCTCCCTTACAATTGTCCAACACGCTTTTGGGGAGGATACATCCAGTGTTGGCCGACGTCCCATGAAAGGAGACACAGGTGACCAGGACACTCACAAGGAGAAGAATGGCCATGCTGGAGGAACCTGGAGACAGAAGAAAGACCTGGATTATTTCAGGTGGCTTCCAAGGACGGAGGTCCAAAAGGAAGGTGGATGCCGAAGAAGAGACCTTCAGGCCATCGGGTACGCAGCACTGCGTGGCCAAAAGAAGTCAAGGTGTCATCTGCTATGGAAGTCCAATACCAAGGGCCTTGGTAGCACAGCAGACTAAAGTGCTGTTAAGTAGCACCAGCTGCCTGCAATTACTGCAAATTCGAATCTCACCAGGCTCAAAGTTGACTCAGCCTTCCATCCTTCCGAGGTAGGTAAAATGAGGACCCGGATTGTGGAGGCAATAAGCTGACTTTGTATAAATAAACTAAAGTATGAAGGCTATTGCTTAATGCATTGTAAGCTGCCCTGAGTCTCCGGCATATAAATCGAACCAATAAATAAATAAATAAATAAATTTTCTTCCAAACCTTCTTTTTACTGTAATCTTCCTTGGTTCATTCTGATCTCTACTCTCTTCAATTCTTAGAACGTATCTGGTCTTCTTTCTAGACTTTCAGATGGAGAGGCAATGCAGCTCGAAATCTTATCTCCTTTTTTTTTTTAGACTTAATAGTTTATTTGTGCATTTTCATTTAACATACATAAATGGTTCTTTGCTTAAGCAGGGGGCTGGATTAGAAGACCATTAAGGTCCCTTCAAGCTCATTCATTCTATTCTGCTTTGTGAACAGTGTATTGTCTGGGCCAATTTGCTTTCCCAGCTCCTAATTTCTGCCTCTATTATCTAACCATATATAAAAGTGAAAAAGAGGGCTATGAAAATATCTACAGACCTCTCATATCCTGGACATAAACTGTTCCAACTCCTACCCTCAAAATGACGCTATAGAGCACTGCACACCAGAACAACTAGACACAAGGACAGTTTTTTCCCCAAACGCCAACACTCTGCTAAACAACTCATTCCCTCAACACTGTCAAACTATTCACTAAGGCTGCACTACTATTAATCTTCTCATCGTTCCCACCACCCATCTCCTTCCACTTAAGAGTACATGACTGTAACTTTGTTGCTGGTATCCTTACATTGACTGTTTCCTAATATGATTTGATTGCTTATTTGTTCCCTATAACTATCATTAAGTGTTGCACCTTATGATTCTTGATGAACGTATCTTTTCTTTTATGTACACTGAGAGCTTATGCACCAAGACAAATTCCTTGTGTGTCCAATCACACTTGGCCAATAAAGAATTCTATTATCTATTATCTATCTATTGGTTCAACCTTGGGGTTCGAAAGTATCAGTTGGGGTGTTCTACCTCCAGAGGTCCCTTCTCCCCTGCTTCCTTCCACCTTACCTCTTGCAGTTCTGTTTAATCTTGATCTCACCGTCGGCGGCTGCCTTCCCCAGATCTCACCCAGCCAGGAACGAAGTGACCTTATGTAGCACAAAGGAGCCGGCGAACGGAGCCAACAATGTAGAAGGTGTGCCTAAGAGAAGCTCTCTCTCATGTGGGGATGACAGCCTTACTCCAGAGAAGGTCAGAGCGGAATAACAGAATGGGAAGGGGCCTTAGAGGTCTTCTAGTCTGACCCCTTGCTGAAGCAGGAGATCCTGTACCATTCTGGACAAATGGCCATCCAATTGGTTTGAAAACCTCCAGGGATGGAGCACCCACAACTTCTGGTGGCAAGCAGTTCCACTGGTTAATTGTCCTCACTGTCAGGAAATTCCTCCTCAGTTCCAGGTTGCTTCTCTCCTTGATTAGTTTCCTTCCCTTGCTTCTTCTTTTGCCTTCAGGTGCTTTGAAGAACAGGTTGAGGCTGAGTAACCTCTCAACACCTGTGGAGCAAGATGGGGCCTCTCCTTTCTTTTCTGCTTTTCATTTTGGGTCTAAGCCAGGGGTGAAATGCTCCCGGTTCAGACCGGATCGCCCGATCCGATAGCAATGGAGGCGGGTGGTTTGGAGAACCGGTAGCAAAAATCCCTGCCTCCCTGCCCCCCCAATACCCAGCTGAGCTGCACAATCATCAGAGGCTTTTTTTTTTTTACTTTTAAAAGCATTTTTTCTACAACCTCTTTGGCTGAAAAAATGCTTTTAAAAGTAAAAAAAAAGCCTCTGATGATTGCGTGGCTCAGCTGGGATCGTCAAAGGCTTTTAAAAGCATTTTTTTTTACAGCCTCTTCAGAGGTTGTAGAAAAAATTTTCCTAAAAGCCTCTGATGATCCCAGCTGAGTTGCCTGATCGGCAGAGGCTTTTTTTCTTTTAAAAACATTTTTTCTACAACCTCTTCAGAGGTTGTAAAAAAAATGCTTTTAAAAGCCTCTGACGATCCCAGTTGCCTGATCAGCAGAGGCTTTTAAAAGCATTTTTTTACAACCTCTTCGTTGAAGAGGTTGTAGAAAAAATGGTTTTAAAAGTTTTTTTTAATGGCCACGCCCACATTACACACACACACCCCAACAAGCCATTCCCACAGAACCGGTAGTAACAAATTTTAGATTTCACCCCTGATCTAAGCCAAGATGAAGCAAGCTTTGGAGGCCGGCATCCAAATGGGCAGATGATCATCTGCCCCTTTTCTCTTAGAAAAATATGTTGGGCAGATGACCATCTTCACAAGAAACTTGTCTGAATGGGCTTCTTCTCCCATTTTTTCCACCCTTCGTGCAGGACCTGGGTGGAGAGGAATCTATAAGTGGTCATAGCTTCCATTTCAACCTGGTGATGGGGTGAAGGATCTCTTGTTCCCAATCGGGTAAAGTCCCTTTCCGGTCAAACTTAAATCCTCTTGACTTCATGGGTTCACCCGTGTAGACTTGCTAGAAACTAAAAAAAAAAAGCATTTGGATGGGAGACCACCAGGAAAGGGCAGGTCCATTATTCGGGAAGTTGAGAATTGACCCCACTAGAGGACAAGCATGGTGAAGTTATCATAAAGGTGCTATTTCAAGAGGTATCAGGGCTGAAGACATTTCACTTCTCATCCAAGAAGCTTCTTCCACTCTGACTGGATGGTGGTGAATGGAAGGATTTATACAGCTCTTGTCTGCAAGGAGTATAAATCCTTCCATTCCCCTCCATCCAGTCAGAACTGAAGAAGCTTCTTGGATGAGAAGCGAAATGTCTTCAGAGGAAAACCACGATGACGGAGAATCTCCATAGAAATAGGGTGAAGTTAGACTTCTGATCCTTTTTTCTGGATAGTGTCTCCACTTGATGGGCATCCTCATCCAGGTTGGAGAAGGCTTGGACCTTCCTTGGCCAAAAGGCATTGGCCAAAATACCCAGCCCCCAAACATCTCCATGAGCCTCCCTCTTGCACAGAACAGCTGTCCTGAATGAGGTCACATTTGAGCCCTTCCTTCTCCCTGCCATATGCATTTTCACTGACCACCAGTCCCCACCCAAGAACTCTGGGCATCTCTCAAGAGGAGTGGGTGCTCTCAGATATCCAAGGAAACCATTGGAAGCTACCCTATCAGTCAATCACAACAAACCTGGAAGGGACCCTCAGAGGTCTTCTAGTCCAACCCTTGCTCGAGCAGGACACCCTATATACCAGTGGTTGCCCACCTGTGGTCCATAAGAAAATTTTGGTGGTCCACAGAAAAACTATTTGCATTTTTTATATTGCACTAAGTCAGGGGTCCTTAAACTATGGCCCGTGGGACAGATATGTGCAATGAACGTTTGTTTTGCTGCTGAGAGTCTCCCCCTTTGGGGTCTTTTTGTGGGTCGGAGGGGGGCAGAAATTCTGAATTGCAGTCTGCTTTAGCCTCCTGGTGGGGGGCTTTGGGCGAAGGCTGGAGGGAAGCACCACTGGTGGCCAAGAGCCGGAGGGCCTTGTTCCAGTGGGACTGCATCATGGCCTGGAACTGGCTGACCATCTCAGCCCGCTGAGCTTCCAGGCGCCAGTATCTGACCTTGCACTCCCGCAGGTCTTCCCTCTGCTTGGAAAGCCTATGTTCCTAGTCCTCAGTGAGGTGCTTCTGCTGAGCCTCCTTCTCGATCAGATCCAATTTGAACTGAGCCAGCTGTTTTGCCAATTCTTTCTCATGGTGGCTGCTTAGCTCCAACAACTTTCTCTGTGGGGGCACCCACAGAGAAAGCTTTCTTTGTGGGGCACCTGCTTTCTCTGTGGGGGCACCTACTTTCTGGAACGAGCTCCCCCCAGAGATACGGAGGATCCCAGATCTGCCCACCTTCCGCCGCGCTCTTAAGACTTTTCTATTTTGCCAGGCGGGCCTGGCCTAACCATTCCCCGTTTTTAGTGTTAAATTTTAAAATTTTTAAATTATATTGGGGTGTTTTAATTCTGTCCGGGCCAAATTCATTTAATCTGTTTTTAGTTGGTTTTAAATTTTGTATTTATGTATTTTTATATTTGGCTGTACACCGCCCTGAGTCCTTCGGGGTATATAAATCCAATAAAACCCAAAACTCAAACTCAAACTGCTTCCTGTTGGGGACATAAGGAGATGGGGGGAGCAGGTGAGGAATGGCTGGGAGAGGAGGGGCGAGTAGAGGCTGGCGAGGCATCCCTTGATGTGAGTGACATCGAGTTGGCCACGCCCACCCAGTCACATGACCACCTAGCCACGCCCACCCAGCAAGTCATTAGGCAGATCACCTTAGTGGTCCGCGGGATTTAAAATTATGAATTTAATGGTCCCTGAGATCCGAAAGGTTGGTGACCCCTGCTATATACCATTTCAGACAAATAGCTGTCCCAACCATTTCTTTAAAACTTCCAGTGATGAGACACCCACAACTTCTGGTGGCAAGCAGTTCCACTGGTTAATTGTTCTCGCCGTCAGGAAGTTTCTCCTTGATTCCCAGTTGTTTCTCTCCTTGGTTAGTTTCCATCTGTTGTTTCTTGTCCTGCCTTCTGGTGCTTTGGAAAATAAATCGACCCCCGTCTTCTTTGTGGCAACCCCTGAGATATTGGAAGACTGCTATCATGTTACTCCTAGTCCTTCTTTTCATCAGACTAGACATACTCAATTCCTGCAACCATTCTTCATTTTTTTTTTTTTGTCTCCAGCCCTCTAATCATCTCAGCTGCTCTTCTCTGCACTCTTTCCAAAATCTCAACCTTTTTTTTGTAATATGGTGTTCAAAACTGGATGCAGGATTCCAGGTGGGGCCTTACTAAAGCCCTGATATCCATCACCAACTCTTTTGCTGCCCGTTGCCAAGCTCAGAAGATCAAAGTCAGGAACAATGGTGGCTAATGAAAAGCCAGCCATTGCCACACAGGACCGGGACAGACGTCAGCTTGACGAGGTGAGGACGCAATTCAGGTCAATGCCATCAGAGGCATCCCAGCCTGGCAGCCAGGTGGATCCTGGCATGTGGAAGCCAAATAGAGACCAGGTTGCCCCACACCCAAGAAACGGCCTGGCCTTTGTAAAAACCACCCAAAGCTTCACTTGCAGGCTTTACTGACTCTTATTTTCTCACCCAAGGGCCAATGAAGTTACGCAATCCAACCCTTTGCCCTGGGTGGGAGTTTAAATATCCCAGATTAGATGGCTGTCCAGGCATTTTTTGAACACACCTGAGAATGGACAACCCGTCTTTACAAGCTATGACTGTTAGGATCTAGCCATAATTGCACATGCCCAAGATGGCGACCGCATCCAGGGCTCCCTAGGAAGATGGGCTTCTTGGCTGGCTTTTAGAGGGTCCGTGGGGGTTGCAGACCATCGGCAACCCCCCGCCCAGCCAGCGGAATACATTGCCATCACGCTGGTGGGCTTGTAGCCCGCCAGCATGTTTCCAAAGGCCCCCACCGCTTCCGCCGCTTTCACCGCCCAAAACAGCTGAGAGGCGCTGCGAAAGATGGCGGCGCGGTGGGGGGGCGGTGAGGACGAGTGACGAGCGGCGAAGACGAGTGGCGAGCGGCAGCGGCGGTGAGAGGGCAGCCGTTGCGAAGCCCTCGGCATGTCTCCGGAGGTTCCCGCCGCCCAAAAACAACTGGGAGGCGCTGCAAAGGAAGGCGGCGCGGCTGGGAGCGGCGAGGATCGAGTGGCGAGTGGCGAGCAGCGGCGGCAGTGTGAGGGCGTTTGGTAGCCGTTGCGCTGCCCTCAGCATGTCTCCTGAGGCTCCCACCTCCATTTGTTCAAAACCAACTGAGGGGCGCTGCGAGAGATGGCGGCGCGGCGGTGAGCGGCAAGGAGATGGCGGCGAGCGAGTGGCGAGTGGCGGCGGCGGTGAGAATGGGGCTGATGATTCCAGCGGGGCCCCAGCCGCCAGCGGGCTTATCGACCCATTGGAGGCTGGTGTGGGTTCCCCCCCCCTCCCCCATCCCACTTGTCCTCCGCTGGCCCTCAAACTATGCCCACTCCTTTATTATTTGCCCGCTACTTTCCGGAGCGGTGCTTCGGACTTTTGGCTTTTCCATCAGTATTTGGCTTTTCCATCACTATTCCATCATTCCGCTGGCTGGCCATTGGAAGACAGGCCAGCTCACGGGAGGACTTGTGGAGCCGGTTCTGTTATCACCTACCCTGAGGGGGTGCCACACCTACAGGATGAATCTGCCGGGCCACGGTGAGAGAGTGGCCTTGGACTCTCTAACGTGCCTGCTTCTGGTTGGACCACCGTGAGAGGGTGGCCTGGACATCCCCTCAGTTGGACAGAACGCAGAGACTCCTGGCCGCTACCGTGAGAGGGTAGTGGCGTTTTCTCCTGACTGACCTGGTCCTGCTTCAGGACATCTTGAACTATGACTATGGACCTATGCCATGCCCCCATTTTTCTTGCCCATATCTGTCTGGATGCTCCCTAGGTCTACGCTTCTTGCCCTGCGAGATTCCCCCCTCTTGCGGGTTTGGCCCTCCACGTTATCGAGGGCCTACCTTAATGACGGGTTTTGGGACCCCGAGAGGTGGCATGTCGCAAAACAGGGATTGAGGGGTTTTTTAAGTGCTTTTTTAAGGGGTGTTTTAGGGGGTTCTGGGGTGGGGGAGGGTGCGGGTTTGGGGGGAAACCCGGGGGGGAAAGGGACAGGCCCGGCAGTCTGTGATGCCACGGGGGGTTTAGTTTCTGGAGGTAAGAGGGCTCCTATTGAACCCTCTGTTGAGGGTGGTGTGATATTTACGCTATGTGGGAGGGGCAGATATGGCGAGAGCAGGGGACCATATCGTGTGGTGG
>JAUDYJ010000054.1:0-88583 GCA_030761175.1 Masticophis lateralis
GCTTCCTACTAATCGTTTGAGGTCATCTGATTTGCAACCCTCATATCAGAACCAATTCTCCATCCTGCTTTAGGCAGCAGGATTAGATGCATTCACAGGGCTCACTTAAAATGGTTAGTGATTGAGCCATTTTCTGTGTAATAAACTGAACCATATACTTATCAAATAATTTAGCCTTGTACAATATCCTACTACATAGATACACACCAAAATTAAAAGAAAATTAAAGGGTTTGCCAGCCTCAAAAAGAAACCTGGGTGCTAGCCGATCTTCCGTCCCCCAGACATTTTGAATCTTGCTATTGCATACAATCACCTTCATGATGCTCTCACTGAAGCAAGGATTAAAGTGGAAAGCAATGTCATCGCCTTTCTTGAAATCTACTTGAAATCTGCGAGAAAGGAGGACACACAAATTGTTATCCCAATGTTGCAATGCAAATGACCAGCTGTTTGCAAGGCATATATATCCTTCCATTCCACACCATCCAGTCAGCTGAAAAAAACTTTTGGATGAGAAGCAAAACATCTTCAAAGAAAAACCAGAAAGTCCAGTTGCCTCTTAAAAGAAAGAAGAAGAAAAAACCCACCTCTGGGATAACCATGACCTGGATGACTGAGAATCTCCATAGACCAATGTTCTACAGAGAGCTAATAAAACAAACCTTCTCTATTTATTACAGTCATCAAATTAATTATAAACTTGAAAACTTGGTTCTGCAGTGCGGTACCCCCGGTTGCCAATGTGCCTATGGGCATCATCAGGCTATTTTATTTTACTATTAAAACTTTAAATGAGAACTTTGTGGGCTGTAAAGCAAAGCACTCCTCTCACATATAAACTTTATTTCTAATCATACTTTTATATCCATTTTGGTTCCATACACATTCTTAGAAAGTTAAAATCACAGAGGCTTAATAAAACCAGAAGCTAAAGGGGAGTGGGGCAGGTGGGGGTTATAGGAAGAATGGTCAATTACAATCTCTCCTATTTATTTTCTGAGTGTTTGAAGCAAGTCAGAGTTTTCTGGGCAGGTGGACACAATCTCAGACTGAAGTATTAGAGGACAGCCACTTCTTAGAGGTATCCTTAAAATTAAACAGAACGTTACAGGCTGGCAGCTTGCTTTGCACCCTGTAACTTTTTGCACAGTGATCCGATTTGCAAAAGAAACACATATTCTTGTTTCCCACAGTCTGAAAATGCCAAAACACCTACAATTTTCAACTACGAACTTTCCATGAGGAGATAAAGCCAGTATATGTAACGTTTTGCACAGTATTCCAATTTGCAAAAGAAACACATATTCTTGTTTCCCACACTCTGAAAATGCCAAAACACATTTAATTTTCAAACATGAACTTTCCATGAGGAGATTATGCTAGAATATGTAACTTTTTGCACAGTGATCCGATTTGCAAAAGAATCTCATATACTTGTTTCCCACAGTCTGAAAATGCCAAAACACATTCAATTTTCAAATATGAAATTTCCATGAGGAGATAAAGCCAGTATATGTAACTTTTTGCACAGTGATCCGATTTGCCAAAGAAACACATATTCTTGTTTCCCACACTCTGAAAATAACAAAACACATTCAATTTTCTACTACGAACTTTCCATGAAGAGATTAAGCCAGTATATGTAACGTTTTGCACAGTATTCCGATTTGCAAAAGAAACACATATTCTTGTTTCCCACAGTCTGAAAATGCCAAAACACCTTCAATTTTCAAACATGAACTTTCCATGAGGAGTTCATATTTGAAAATTGAATGTGTTTTGAACTTTCCATGAGGAGGCTAAGCTAGTATAAGTAACTTTTTGCTCAGTGATTCGATTTGCAAAAGAAACACATATTCTTGTTTCCCACAGTTTGAGAATGCCAAAAGACCTTCAATTTTCAACTACGAACTTTCCATGAGGAGATGAGGACAGTATATGTAACTTTTTGCACAGTGATCCGATATGCAAAAGAAACATATATTCTTGTTTCCCCCAGTCTGAGAATGCCAAAACCCCTTCAATTTTCAACTAAGAACTTTCCATGAGGAGATAAAGCCAGTATATGTAACTTTTTGAAGAGTGATCCGATTTGCAAAAGAAACACATATTCTTGTTTCCCACAGTCTAACAATGCCAAAACACATTCAATTTTCAAATATGAACTTTCCATGAGGAGATTAATCCAGTGTATGTAACTTTTTGCACAGTGACCCGATTTGCAAAAGAAACACATATTCTTGTTTCCCACAGTCTGAAAATGCCAAAACACCTACAATTTTCAAGTACGAACTTTCCATGAGGAGATAAAGCCAGTATATGTAACTTTTTGAAGAGTGATCGGATTTGCAAAAGGAACACATATTCTTGTTTCCCACAGTATGAGAATGCCAAAACACCTTCAATTTTCAACTACGAACTTTCCATGAGGAGATAAAGGCAGTATATGTAACTTTTTGAAGAGTGATCCGATTTGCAAAAGAAACACATATTCTTGGTTCCCACAGTCTGAAAATGCCAAAACACCTTCAATTTTAAACTACGAACTTTCCATGAGGAGATAAAGCCAGTATATGTAACTTTTTGCACAGTGATCCGATTTGCAAAAGAAACACATATTCTTGTTTCCCACAGTCTGAGAATGCCAAAACACCTTCAATGTTCAACTACGAACTTTCCATGAGGAGATAAAGCCAGTATATGTAACTTTTTGAAGAGTGATCGGATTTGCAAAAGGAACTCATATTCTTGTTTCCCACAGTCTGAGAATGCCAAAACACCTTCAATTTTCAACTATGAACTTTCCATGAGGAGATAAAGCCAGTATATGTAACTTTTTGAAGAGTGATCCGATCTGCAAAAGAAACACATATTCTTGTTTCCCACAGTCTGAGAATGCCAAAACACCTTCAATTTTCAACTACGAACTTTCCATGAGGAGATAAAGCCAGTATATGTAACTTTTTGAAGAATGATCGGATTTGCAAAAGGAACACATATTCTTGTTTCCCACAGTCTGAGAATGCCAAAACACCTTCAATTTTCAACTATGAACTTTCCAAGAGGAGATAAAGTCAGTATATGTAACTTTTTGAAGAGTGATCCGATCTGCAAAAGGAACACATATTCTTGTTTCCCACAGTCTGAGAATGCCAAAACACATTCAATTTTCAAATATGAACTTTCCATGAAGAGATAAAGCCAGTATATGTAACTTTTTGAAGAGTGATTTTGCAGAAAGTTTTTGAAAAGTGATCCGATTTGCAAAAGGGACACATATTCTGGTTTCCCACAGTCTGAGAATGCCAAAACACATTCAATTTTCAACTACGAACTTTCCATGAGGAGATAAAACCAGTATATGTAACTTTTTGCACAATGATCCGATTTGCAAAAGAAACACATATTCTTGTTTCCCACAGTCTGAAAATGCCAAAACACCTACAATTTTCAAGTACGAACTTTCCATGAGGAGATAAAGCCAGTATATGTAACTTTTTGAAGAGTGATCGGATTTGCAAAAGGAACACATATTCTTGGTTCCCACAGTCTGAAAATGCCAAAACACCTTCAATTTTAAACTACGAACTTTCCATGAGGAGATAAAGCCAGTATATGTAACTTTTTGCACAGTGATCCGATTTGCAAAAGAAACACATATTCTTGTTTCCCACAGTCTGAGAATGCCAAAACACCTTCAATGTTCAACTACGAACTTTCCATGAGGAGATAAAGCCAGTATATGTAACTTTTTGAAGAGTGATCGGATTTGCAAAAGGAACTCATATTCTTGTTTCCCACAGTCTGAGAATGCCAAAACACCTTCAATTTTCAACTATGAACTTTCCATGAGGAGATAAAGCCAGTATATGTAACTTTTTGAAGAGTGATCCGATCTGCAAAAGAAACACATATTCTTGTTTCCCACAGTCTGAAAATGCGAGAACACCTTCAATTTTAAACTACGAACTTTCCATGAGGAGATAAAGCCAGTATATGTAACTTTTTGAAGAGTGATCCGATTTGCTAAAGGAACACATATTCTTGTTTCCCACAGTCTGAGAATGCCAAAACACCTTCAATTTTCAACTGCGAACTTTCCATGAGGAGATTAAGACAGTATATGTAACTTTTTGCACAGTGATCCGATTTGGAAAAGAAACACATATTCTTGTTTCCCACAGTCTGAGAATGCCAAAACACATTCAATTTTCAACTACGAACTTTCCATGAGGAGATAAAGCCAGTATATGTAACTTTTTGAAGAGTGATCCGATTTGGAAAAGAAACACATATTCTTGTTTCCCACAGTCTCAAAATGCCAAAACACCTTCAGTTTTCAACTACGAACTTTCCATGAGGAGATTAATCCAGTATATGTAACTTTTTGCAAAGTGTCCGATTTGCTAAAGGAACACATATTCTTGTTTCCCACAGTCTGAAAATGCCAAAACACCTTCAGTTTTCAACTACGAACTTTCTATGAGGAGATTAATCCAGTATATGTAACTTTTTGCACAGTGATCCGATTTTCAAAAGAAACACATATTCTTGTTTCCCACAGTCTGAGAATGCCAAAACACTCTTTTCAACTACGAACTTTCCATGAGGAGATAAAGCCAGTATATGTAACTTTTTGCACAGTGATCCGATTTGCCAAAGAAACACATATTCTTGTTTCCCACAGTCTGAGAATGCCAAAATACCTTCAATTTTCAACTACGAACTTTCCATGAGGAGATAAAGCCAGTATATGTAACTTTTTGCACAGTGATCCGATATGCAAAAGAAACACATATTCTTGTTTCCCACAGTCTGAGAATGCCAAAACACCTTCAATTTTCAACTACGAACTCTCCATGAGGAGATAAAGCCAGTATATGTAACTTTTTGCACAGTGATCCGATTTGCAAAAGAAACACATATTCTTGTTTCCCACAGTCTGAGAATGCCAAAACACCTTCAATTTTCAACTACGAACTTTCCATGAGGAGATTAAGCCAGTATATGTAACTTTTTCCACAGTGATCCGATTTGGAAAAGAAACACATATTCTTGTTTCCCACAGTCTGAAAATGCCAAAACACCTTCAGTTTTCAACTACGAACTTTCCATGAGGAGATTAATCCAGTATATGTAACTTTTTGAAGAGTGATCCGATTTGCAAAAGAAACACATATTCTTGTTTCCCACAGTCTGAAAATGCCAAAACACCTTCAATTTTCAACTACGAACTTTCCATGAGGAGATAAAGCAAGTATATGTAACTTTTTGAAGAGTGATCCGATCTGCAAAAGGAACACATATTCTTGTTTACCACAGTCTGAGAATGCCAAAACACCTTCAATTTTCAACTACGAACTTTCCATGAAGAGATAAAGCCAGTATATGTAACTTTTTGAAGAGTGATCCGATTTGCAAAAGGACCACATATTCTTGTTTCCCACAGTCTGAGAATGCCAAAACACCTTCAATTTTCAACTACGAACTTTCCATGAGGAGATTAAGACAGTATATGTAACTTTTTGCACAGTGATCCGATATGCAAAAGGAACACATATTCTTGTTTCCCACAGTCTGAGAATGCCAAAACACCTTCAATTTTCAACTACGAACTTTCCATGAGGAGATAAAGCCAGTATATGTAACTTTTTGAAGAGTGATCCGATTTGCAAAAGAAACACATATTCTTGTTTCCCACAGTCTAACAATGCCAAAACAGATTCAATTTTCAAATATGAACTTTCCATGAGGAGATTAATCCAGTGTATGTAACTTTTTGAAGAGTGATCCGATTTGCAAAAGGAACACATATTCTTGTTTCCCACAATGTGAGAATGCCAAAACACCTTCAATTTTCAACTACGAACTTTCCATGAGGAGATTAAGCCAGTCTATGTAACTTTTTGAAGAGTGATCCGATTTTCAAAAGAAACACATATTCTTGTTTCCCACATTCTGAGAATGCCAAAACACTCTTTTCAACTACGAACTTTCCATGAGGAGATAAAGCCAGTATATGTAACTTTTTGCACAGTGATCCGATTTGCCAAAGAAACACATATTCTTGTTTCCCACAGTCTGAGAATGCCAAAACACCTTCAATTTTCAACTATTAACTTTCCAAGAGGAGATAAAGTCAGTATATGTAACTTTTTGAAGAGTGATCCGATCTGCAAAAGGAACACATATTCTTGTTTCCCACAGTCTGAGAATGCCAAAACACATTCAATTTTCAAATATGAACTTTCCATGAAGAGATAAAGCCAGTATATGTAACTTTTTGAAGAGTGATTTTGCAGGAAGTTTTTGAAAAGTGATCCGATTTGCAAAAGGGACACATATTCTTGTTTCCCACAGTCTGAGAATGCCAAAACACTCTTTTCAACTACGAACTTTCCATGAGGAGATAAAGCCAGTATATGTAACTTTTTGCACAGTGATCCGATTTGCCAAAGAAACACATATTCTTGTTTCCCACAGTCTGAGAATGCCAAAATACCTTCAATTTTCAACTACGAACTTTCCATGAGGAGATAAAGCCAGTATATGTAACTTTTTGCACAGTGATCCGATATGCAAAAGAAACACATATTCTTGTTTCCCACAGTCTGAGAATGCCAAAACACCTTCAATTTTCAACTACGAACTCTCCATGAGGAGATAAAGCCAGTATATGTAACTTTTTGCACAGTGATCCGATTTGCAAAAGAAACACATATTCTTGTTTCCCACAGTCTGAGAATGCCAAAACACCTTCAATTTTCAACTACGAACTTTCCATGAGGAGATTAAGCCAGTATATGTAACTTTTTCCACAGTGATCCGATTTGGAAAAGAAACACATATTCTTGTTTCCCACAGTCTGAAAATGCCAAAACACCTTCAGTTTTCAACTACGAACTTTCCATGAGGAGATTAATCCAGTATATGTAACTTTTTGCACAGTGATCCGATTTGCAAAAGAAACACATATTCTTGTTTCCCACAGTCTGAGAATGCCAAAATACCTTCAGTTTTCAGCTACGAACTTTCCATGAGGAGATAAAGCCAGTATATGTAACTTTTTGAAGAGTGATCCGATTTGCAAAAGGACCACATATTCTTGTTTCCCAAAGTCTGAGAATGCCAAAACACCTTCAATTTTCAACTACGAACTTTCCATGAGGAGATTAAGACAGTATATGTAACTTTTTGCACAGTGATCCGATTTGCAAAAGAAACACATATTCTTGTTTCCCACAGTCTAACAATGCCAAAACACATTCAATTTTCAAATATGAACTTTCCATGAGGAGATTAATCAAGTGTATGTAACTTTTTGAAGAGTGATCCGATTTGCAAAAGGAACACATATTCTTGTTTCCCACAATGTGAGAATGCCAAAACACCTTCAATTTTCAACTACGAACTTTCCATGAGGAGATTAAGCCAGTCTATGTAACTTTTTGAAGAGTGATCCGATTTTCAAAAGAAACACATATTCTTGTTTCCCACAGTCTGAGAATGCCAAAACACTCTTTTCAACTACGAACTTTCCATGAGGAGATAAAGCCAGTATATGTAACTTTTTGCACAGTGATCCGATTTGCCAAAGAAACACATATTGTTGTTTCCCACAGTCTGAGAATGCCAAAACACCTTCAATTTTCAACTATGAACTTTCCAAGAGGAGGTAAAGTCAGTATATGTAACTTTTTGAAGAGTGATCCGATCTGCAAAAGGAACACATATTCTTGTTTCCCACAGTCTGAGAATGCCAAAACACCTTCAATGTTCAACTACGAACTTTCCATGAGGAGATAAAGCCAGTATATGTAACTTTTTGAAGAGTGATCGGATTTGCAAAAGGAACTCATATTCTTGTTTCCCACAGTCTGAGAATGCCAAAACACCTTCAATTTTCAACTATGAACTTTCCATGAGGAGATAAAGCCAGTATATGTAACTTTTTGAAGAGTGATCCGATCTGCAAAAGAAACACATATTCTTGTTTCCCACAGTCTGAAAATGCGAGAACACCTTCAATTTTAAACTACGAACTTTCCATGAGGAGATAAAGCCAGTATATGTAACTTTTTGAAGAGTGATCCGATTTGCTAAAGGAACACATATTCTTTTTTCCCACAGTCTGAGAATGCCAAAACACCTTCAATTTTCAACTGCGAACTTTCCATGAGGAGATTAAGACAGTATATGTAACTTTTTGCACAGTGATCCGATATGCAAAAGGAACACATATTCTTGTTTCCCACAGTCTGAGAATGCCAAAACACATTCAATTTTCAACTACGAACTTTCCATGAGGAGATAAAGCCAGTATATGTAACTTTTTGAAGAGTGATCCGATTTGGAAAAGAAACACATATTCTTGTTTCCCACAGTCTGAAAATGCCAAAACACCTTCAGTTTTCAACTACGAACTTTCCATGAGGAGATTAATCCAGTATATGTAACTTTTTGCAAAGTGTCCGATTTGCAAAAGGAACACATATTCTTGTTTCCCACAGTCTGAGAATGCCAAAACACCTTCAATTTTCAACTACGAACTTTCCATGAGGAGATTAAGACAGTATATGTAACTTTTTGCACAGTGATCCGATATGCAAAAGAACACATATTCTTGTTTCCCACAGTCTGAGAATGCCAAAACACCTTCAATGTTCAACTACGAACTTTCCATGAGGAGATAAAGCCAGTATATGTAACTTTTTGAAGAGTGATCGGATTTGCAAAAGGAACTCATATTCTTGTTTCCCACAGTCTGAGAATGCCAAAACACCTTCAATTTTCAACTATGAACTTTCCATGAGGAGATAAAGCCAGTATATGTAACTTTTTGAAGAGTGATCCGATCTGCAAAAGAAACACATATTCTTGTTTCCCACAGTCTGAAAATGCGAGAACACCTTCAATTTTAAACTACGAACTTTCCATGAGGAGATAAAGCCAGTATATGTAACTTTTTGAAGAGTGATCCGATTTGCTAAAGGAACACATATTCTTGTTTCCCACAGTCTGAGAATGCCAAAACACCTTCAATTTTCAACTGCGAACTTTCCATGAGGAGATTAAGACAGTATATGTAACTTTTTGCACAGTGATCCGATTTGCAAAAGAAACACATATTCTTGTTTCCCACAGTCTGAGAATGCCAAAACACATTCAATTTTCAACTACGAACTTTCCATGAGGAGATAAAGCCAGTATATGTAACTTTTTGAAGAGTGATCCGATTTGGAAAAGAAACACATATTCTTGTTTCCCACAGTCTGAAAATGCCAAAACACCTTCAGTTTTCAACTACGAACTTTCCATGAGGAGATTAATCCAGTATATGTAACTTTTTGCAAAGTGTCCGATTTGCTAAAGGAACACATATTCTTGTTTCCCACAGTCTGAAAATGCCAAAACACCTTCAGTTTTCAACTACGAACTTTCTATGAGGAGATTAATCCAGTATATGTAACTTTTTGCACAGTGATCCGATTTTCAAAAGAAACACATATTCTTGTTTCCCACAGTCTGAGAATGCCAAAACACTCTTTTCAACTACGAACTTTCCATGAGGAGATAAAGCCAGTATATGTAACTTTTTGCACAGTGATCCGATTTGCCAAAGAAACACATATTCTTGTTTCCCACAGTCTGAGAATGCCAAAATACCTTCAATTTTCAACTACGAACTTTCCATGAGGAGATAAAGCCAGTATATGTAACTTTTTGCACAGTGATCCGATATGCAAAAGAAACACATATTCTTGTTTCCCACAGTCTGAGAATGCCAAAACACCTTCAATTTTCAACTACGAACTCTCCATGAGGAGATAAAGCCAGTATATGTAACTTTTTGCACAGTGATCCGATTTGCAAAAGAAACACATATTCTTGTTTCCCACAGTCTGAGAATGCCAAAACACCTTCAATTTTCAACTACGAACTTTCCATGAGGAGATTAAGCCAGTATATGTAACTTTTTCCACAGTGATCCGATTTGGAAAAGAAACACATATTCTTGTTTCCCACAGTCTGAAAATGCCAAAACACCTTCAGTTTTCAACTACGAACTTTCCATGAGGAGATTAATCCAGTATATGTAACTTTTTGCACAGTGATCCGATTTGCAAAAGAAACACATATTCTTGTTTCCCACAGTCTGAGAATGCCAAAATACCTTCAGTTTTCAGCTACGAACTTTCCATGAGGAGATAAAGCCAGTATATGTAACTTTTTGAAGAGTGATCGGATTTGCAGAAGGAACACATATTCTTGTTTACCACAGTCTGAGAATGCCAAAACACCTTCAATTTTCAACTACGAACTTTCCATGAAGAGATAAAGCCAGTATATGTAACTTTTTGAAGAGTGATCCGATTTGCAAAAGGACCACATATTCTTGTTTCCCACAGTCTGAGAATGCCAAAACACCTTCAATTTTCAACTACGAACTTTCCATGAGGAGATTAAGACAGTATATGTAACTTTTTGCACAGTGATCCGATATGCAAAAGGAACACATATTCTTGTTTCCCACAGTCTGAGAATGCCAAAACACATTCAATTTTCAACTACGAACTTTCCATGAGGAGATAAAGCCAGTATATGTAACTTTTTGAAGAGTGATCCGATTTGCAAAAGAAACACATATTGTTGTTTCCCACAGTCTAACAATGCCAAAACACATTCAATTTTCAAATATGAACTTTCCATGAGGAGATTAATCCAGTGTATGTAACTTTTTGAAGAGTGATCCGATTTGCAAAAGGAACACATATTCTTGTTTCCCACAATGTGAGAATGCCAAAACACCTTCAATTTTCAACTACGAACTTTCCATGAGGAGATTAAGCCAGTCTATGTAACTTTTTGAAGAGTGATCCGATTTTCAAAAGAAACACATATTCTTGTTTCCCACAGTCTGAGAATGCCAAAACACTCTTTTCAACTACGAACTTTCCATGAGGAGATAAAGCCAGTATATGTAACTTTTTGCACAGTGATCCGATTTGCCAAAGAAACACATATTCTTGTTTCCCACAGTCTGAGAATGCCAAAACACCTTCAATTTTCAACTATGAACTTTCCAAGAGGAGATAAAGTCAGTATATGTAACTTTTTGAAGAGTGATCCGATCTGCAAAAGGAACACATATTCTTGTTTCCCACAGTCTGAGAATGCCAAAACACATTCAATTTTCAAATATGAACTTTCCATGAAGAGATAAAGCCAGTATATGTAACTTTTTGAAGAGTGATTTTGCAGGAAGTTTTTGAAAAGTGATCCGATTTGCAAAAGGGACACATATTCTTGTTTCCCACAGTCTGAGAATGCCAAAACACTCTTTTCAACTACGAACTTTCCATGAGGAGATAAAGCCAGTATATGTAACTTTTTGCACAGTGATCCGATTTGCCAAAGAAACACATATTCTTGTTTCCCACAGTCTGAGAATGCCAAAATACCTTCAATTTTCAACTACGAACTTTCCATGAGGAGATAAAGCCAGTATATGTAACTTTTTGCACAGTGATCCGATATGCAAAAGAAACACATATTCTTGTTTCCCACAGTCTGAGAATGCCAAAACACCTTCAATTTTCAACTACGAACTCTCCATGAGGAGATAAAGCCAGTATATGTAACTTTTTGCACAGTGATCCGATTTGCAAAAGAAACACATATTCTTGTTTCCCACAGTCTGAGAATGCCAAAACACCTTCAATTTTCAACTACGAACTTTCCATGAGGAGATTAAGCCAGTATATGTAACTTTTTCCACAGTGATCCGATTTGGAAAAGAAACACATATTCTTGTTTCCCACAGTCTGAAAATGCCAAAACACCTTCAGTTTTCAACTACGAACTTTCCATGAGGAGATTAATCCAGTATATGTAACTTTTTGCACAGTGATCCGATTTGCAAAAGAAACACATATTCTTGTTTCCCACAGTCTGAGAATGCCAAAATACCTGCAGTTTTCAGCTACGAACTTTCCATGAGGAGATAAAGCCAGTATATGTAACTTTTTGAAGAGTGATCCGATTTGCAAAAGGACCACATATTCTTGTTTCCCAAAGTCTGAGAATGCCAAAACACCTTCAATTTTCAACTACGAACTTTCCATGAGGAGATTATGACAGTATATGTAACTTTTTGAAGAGTGATCCGATTTTCAAAAGAAACACATATTCTTGTTTCCCACAGTCTGAGAATGCCAAAACACTCTTTTCAACTACGAACTTTCCATGAGGAGATAAAGCCAGTATATGTAACTTTTTGCACAGTGATCCGATTTGCCAAAGAAACACATATTCTTGTTTCCCACAGTCTGAGAATGCCAAAACACCTTCAATTTTCAACTATGAACTTTCCAAGAGGAGATAAAGTCAGTATATGTAACTTTTTGAAGAGTGATCCGATCTGCAAAAGGAACACATATTCTTGTTTCCCACAGTCTGAGAATGCCAAAACACATTCAATTTTCAAATATGAACTTTCCATGAAGAGATAAAGCCAGTATATGTAACTTTTTGAAGAGTGATTTTGCAGGAAGTTTTTGAAAAGTGATCCGATTTGCAAAAGGGACACATATTCTTGTTTCCCACAGTCTGAGAATGCCAAAACACTCTTTTCAACTACGAACTTTCCATGAGGAGATAAAGCCAGTATATGTAACTTTTTGCACAGTGATCCGATTTGCCAAAGAAACACATATTCTTGTTTCCCACAGTCTGAGAATGCCAAAATACCTTCAATTTTCAACTACGAACTTTCCATGAGTAGATAAAGCCAGTATATGTAACTTTTTGCACAGTGATCCGATATGCAAAAGAAACACATATTCTTGTTTCCCACAGTCTGAGAATGCCAAAACACCTTCAATTTTCAAATATGAACTTTGCATGAGGAGATAAAGCCAGTATATGTAACATTTTGAAGAGTGATCCGATTTGCAAAAGAAACACATATTCTTGTTTCCCACAGTCTGAGAATGCCAAAACACCTTCAATTTTCAACTACGAACTTTCCATGAGGAGATTAAGCCAGTATATGTAACTTTTTCCACAGTGATCCGATTTGGAAAAGAAACACATATTCTTGTTTCCCACAGTCTGAAAATGCCAAAACACCTTCAGTTTTCAACTACGAACTTTCCATGAGGAGATTAATCCAGTATATGTAACTTTTTGCACAGTGATCCGATTTGCAAAAGAAACACATATTCTTGTTTCCCACAGTCTGAGAATGCCAAAATACCTGCAGTTTTCAGCTACGAACTTTCCATGAGGAGATAAAGCCAGTATATGTAACTTTTTGAAGAGTGATCCGATTTGCAAAAGGACCACATATTCTTGTTTCCCAAAGTCTGAGAATGCCAAAACACCTTCAATTTTCAACTACGAACTTTCCATGAGGAGATTAAGACAGTATATGTAACTTTTTGCACAGTGATCCGATTTGCAAAAGAAACACATATTCTTGTTTCCCACAGTCTAACAATGCCAAAACACATTCAATTTTCAAATATGAACTTTCCATGAGGAGATTAATCAAGTGTATGTAACTTTTTGAAGAGTGATCCGATTTGCAAAAGGAACACATATTCTTGTTTCCCACAATGTGAGAATGCCAAAACACCTTCAATTTTCAACTACGAACTTTCCATGAGGAGATTAAGCCAGTCTATGTAACTTTTTGAAGAGTGATCCGATTTTCAAAAGAAACACATATTCTTGTTTCCCACAGTCTGAGAATGCCAAAACACTCTTTTCAACTACGAACTTTCCATGAGGAGATAAAGCCAGTATATGTAACTTTTTGCACAGTGATCCGATTTGCAAAAGAAACACATATTCTTGTTTCCCACAGTCTGAGAATGCCAAAATACCTGCAGTTTTCAGCTACGAACTTTCCATGAGGAGATAAAGCCAGTATATGTAACTTTTTGAAGAGTGATCCGATTTGCAAAAGGACCACATATTCTTGTTTCCCAAAGTCTGAGAATGCCAAAACACCTTCAATTTTCAACTACGAACTTTCCATGAGGAGATTATGACAGTATATGTAACTTTTTGAAGAGTGATCCGATTTTCAAAAGAAACACATATTCTTGTTTCCCACAGTCTGAGAATGCCAAAACACTCTTTTCAACTACGAACTTTCCATGAGGAGATAAAGCCAGTATATGTAACTTTTTGCACAGTGATCCGATTTGCCAAAGAAACACATATTCTTGTTTCCCACAGTCTGAGAATGCCAAAACACCTTCAATTTTCAACTATGAACTTTCCAAGAGGAGATAAAGTCAGTATATGTAACTTTTTGAAGAGTGATCCGATCTGCAAAAGGAACACATATTCTTGTTTCCCACAGTCTGAGAATGCCAAAACACATTCAATTTTCAAATATGAACTTTCCATGAAGAGATAAAGCCAGTATATGTAACTTTTTGAAGAGTGATTTTGCAGGAAGTTTTTGAAAAGTGATCCGATTTGCAAAAGGGACACATATTCTTGTTTCCCACAGTCTGAGAATGCCAAAACACTCTTTTCAACTACGAACTTTCCATGAGGAGATAAAGCCAGTATATGTAACTTTTTGCACAGTGATCCGATTTGCCAAAGAAACACATATTCTTGTTTCCCACAGTCTGAGAATGCCAAAATACCTTCAATTTTCAACTACGAACTTTCCATGAGTAGATAAAGCCAGTATATGTAACTTTTTGCACAGTGATCCGATATGCAAAAGAAACACATATTCTTGTTTCCCACAGTCTGAGAATGCCAAAACACCTTCAATTTTCAAATATGAACTTTGCATGAGGAGATAAAGCCAGTATATGTAACATTTTGAAGAGTGATCCGATTTGCAAAAGAAACACATATTCTTGTTTCCCACAGTCTGAGAATGCCAAAACACCTTCAATTTTCAACTACGAACTTTCCATGAGGAGATTAAGCCAGTATATGTAACTTTTTCCACAGTGATCCGATTTGGAAAAGAAACACATATTCTTGTTTCCCACAGTCTGAAAATGCCAAAACACCTTCAGTTTTCAACTACGAACTTTCCATGAGGAGATTAATCCAGTATATGTAACTTTTTGCACAGTGATCCGATTTGCAAAAGAAACACATATTCTTGTTTCCCACAGTCTGAGAATGCCAAAATACCTGCAGTTTTCAGCTACGAACTTTCCATGAGGAGATAAAGCCAGTATATGTAACTTTTTGAAGAGTGATCCGATTTGCAAAAGGACCACATATTCTTGTTTCCCAAAGTCTGAGAATGCCAAAACACCTTCAATTTTCAACTACGAACTTTCCATGAGGAGATTAAGACAGTATATGTAACTTTTTGCACAGTGATCCGATTTGCAAAAGAAACACATATTCTTGTTTCCCACAGTCTAACAATGCCAAAACACATTCAATTTTCAAATATGAACTTTCCATGAGGAGATTAATCAAGTGTATGTAACTTTTTGAAGAGTGATCCGATTTGCAAAAGGAACACATATTCTTGTTTCCCACAATGTGAGAATGCCAAAACACCTTCAATTTTCAACTACGAACTTTCCATGAGGAGATTAAGCCAGTCTATGTAACTTTTTGAAGAGTGATCCGATTTTCAAAAGAAACACATATTCTTGTTTCCCACAGTCTGAGAATGCCAAAACACTCTTTTCAACTACGAACTTTCCATGAGGAGATAAAGCCAGTATATGTAACTTTTTGCACAGTGATCCGATTTGCCAAAGAAACACATATTGTTGTTTCCCACAGTCTGAGAATGCCAAAACACCTTCAATTTTCAACTATGAACTTTCCAAGAGGAGGTAAAGTCAGTATATGTAACTTTTTGAAGAGTGATCCGATCTGCAAAAGGAACACATATTCTTGTTTCCCACAGTCTGAGAATGCCAAAACACCTTCAATGTTCAACTACGAACTTTCCATGAGGAGATAAAGCCAGTATATGTAACTTTTTGAAGAGTGATCGGATTTGCAAAAGGAACTCATATTCTTGTTTCCCACAGTCTGAGAATGCCAAAACACCTTCAATTTTCAACTATGAACTTTCCATGAGGAGATAAAGCCAGTATATCTAACTTTTTGAAGAGTGATCCGATCTGCAAAAGAAACACATATTCTTGTTTCCCACAGTCTGAAAATGCGAGAACACCTTCAATTTTAAACTACGAACTTTCCATGAGGAGATAAAGCCAGTATATGTAACTTTTTGAAGAGTGATCCGATTTGCTAAAGGAACACATATTCTTTTTTCCCACAGTCTGAGAATGCCAAAACACCTTCAATTTTCAACTGCGAACTTTCCATGAGGAGATTAAGACAGTATATGTAACTTTTTGCACAGTGATCCGATATGCAAAAGGAACACATATTCTTGTTTCCCACAGTCTGAGAATGCCAAAACACATTCAATTTTCAACTACGAACTTTCCATGAGGAGATAAAGCCAGTATATGTAACTTTTTGAAGAGTGATCCGATTTGGAAAAGAAACACATATTCTTGTTTCCCACAGTCTGAAAATGCCAAAACACCTTCAGTTTTCAACTACGAACTTTCCATGAGGAGATTAATCCAGTATATGTAACTTTTTGCAAAGTG
This sequence comes from Masticophis lateralis, assembly GCA_030761175.1. NCBI lineage: Eukaryota > Metazoa > Chordata > Lepidosauria > Squamata > Colubridae > Masticophis > Masticophis lateralis. The sequence goes on from JAUDYJ010000054.1 coordinate 16,640, forward strand.
TCCGATTTGCAAAAGGAACACATATTCTTGTTTCCCACAGTCTGAGAATGCCAAAACACCTTCAATTTTCAACTACGAACTTTCCATGAGGAGATTAAGACAGTATATGTAACTTTTTGCACAGTGATCCGATATGCAAAAGAACACATATTCTTGTTTCCCACAGTCTGAGAATGCCAAAACACCTTCAATTTTCAACTACGAACTTTCCATGAGGAGATAAAGCCAGTATATGTAACTTTTTGAAGAGTGATCCGATCTGCAAAAGGAACACATATTCTTGTTTCCCACAGTCTGAGAATGCCAAAACACCTTCAATTTTCAACTACGAACATTCCATGAGGCGATTAAGCCAGTATATGTAACTTTTTGAAGAGTGATCCGATTTGCAAAAGAAACACATATTCTTGTTTCCCACAGTCTGAAAATGCCAAAACACCTTCAATTTTCAACTACGAACTTTCCATGAGGAGATAAAGCAAGTATATGTAACTTTTTGAAGAGTGATCCGATCTGCAAAAGGAACACATATTCCTGTTTCCCACAGTCTGAGAATGCCAAAACACCTTCAATTTTCAACTACGAACTTTCCATGAGGAGATAAAGCCAGTTTATGTAACTTTTTGCACAGTGATCCGATTTGCAAAAGAAACACATATTCTTGTTTCCCAAAGTCTGAGAATGACAAAACACCTTCAATTTTCAACTACGAACTTTCCATGAGGAGATAAAGCCAGTATATGTAACTTTTTGAAGAGTGATCGGATTTCCAAAAGGAACACATATTCTTGTTTCCCACAGTCTGAAAATGCCAAAACACCTTCAATTTTCAACTACGAACTTTCCATGAGGAGATTAAGACAGTATATGTAACTTTTTGCACAGTGATCCGATATGCAAAAGAACACATATTCTTGTTTCCCACAGTCTGAGAATGCCAAAACACCTTCAATTTTCAACTACGAACTTTCCATGAGGAGATAAAGCCAGTATATGTAACTTTTTGAAGAGTGATCCGATCTGCAAAAGGAACACATATTCTTGTTTCCCACAGTCTGAGAATGCCAAAACACCTTCAATTTTCAACTACGAACATTCCATGAGGCGATTAAGCCAGTATATGTAACTTTTTGAAGAGTGATCCGATTTGCAAAAGAAACACATATTCTTGTTTCCCACAGTCTGAAAATGCCAAAACACCTTCAATTTTCAACTACGAACTTTCCATGAGGAGATAAAGCAAGTATATGTAACTTTTTGAAGAGTGATCCGATCTGCAAAAGGAACACATATTCTTGTTTCCCACAGTCTGAGAATGCCAAAACACCTTCAATTTTCAACTACGAACTTTCCATGAGGAGATAAAGCCAGTTTATGTAACTTTTTGCACAGTGATCCGATTTGCAAAAGAAACACATATTCTTGTTTCCCAAAGTCTGAGAATGACAAAACACCTTCAATTTTCAACTACGAACTTTCCATGAGGAGATAAAGCCAGTATATGTAACTTTTTGAAGAGTGATCGGATTTCCAAAAGGAACACATATTCTTGTTTCCCACAGTCTGAAAATGCCAAAACACCTTCAATTTTCAACTACGAACTTTCCATGAGGAGATTAAGACAGTATATGTAACTTTTTGCACAGTGATCCGATATGCAAAAGAACACATATTCTTGTTTCCCACAGTCTGAGAATGCCAAAACACCTTCAATTTTCAACTACGAACTTTCCATGAGGAGATAAAGCCAGTATATGTAACTTTTTGAAGAGTGATCCGATCTGCAAAAGGAACACATATTCTTGTTTCCCACAGTCTGAGAATGCCAAAACACCTTCAATTTTCAACTACGAACATTCCATGAGGCGATTAAGCCAGTGTATGTAACTTTTTGAAGAGTGATCCGATTTGCAAAAGAAACACATATTCTTGTTTTCTACAGTATGAGAATTGCAAAACACCTTCAATTTTCAACTACGAACTTTCCATGAGGAGATTAAGACAGTATATGTAACTTTTTGCACAGTGATCTGATATGCAAAAGGAACACATATTCTTGTTTCCCACAGTCTGAGAATGCCAAAACAGCTTCAATTTTCAACTACGAACTTTCCATGAGGAGATAAAGCCAGTATATGTAACTTTTTGAAGAGTGATCGGATTTGCAAAAGGAACACATATTCTTGTTTCCCACAGTCTGAGAATGCCAAAACACCTTCAATTCTCAACTACGAACTTTCCATGAGGAGATAAAGCCAGTATATGTAACTTTTTGAAGAGTGATCGGATTTGCAAAAGGAACACATATTCTTGTTTCCCACAGTCTGAGAATGCCAAAACACCTTCAATTTTCAACTATGAACTTTCCATGAGGAGATAAAGCCAGTATATGTAACTTTTTGAAGAGTGATCCGATTTGCAAAAGGAACACATATTCTTATTTCCCACAGTCTGAGAATGCCAAAACACCTTCAATTTTCAACTACGAACTTTCCATGAGGAGATAAAGCCAGTATATGTAACTTTTTGCACAGTGATCAGATTTGCAAAAGGAACACATATTCTTGTTTCCCACAGTCTGAGAATGCCAAAACACCTTCAATTTTCATCTACGAACTTTCCATGAGGAGATAAAGCCAGTATATGTAACCTTTTGCACAGTGATCCGATTTGTAAAAGAAACACATATTCTTGTTTCCCACAGTCTGAGAATGCCAAAACACGTTCAATTTTCAAATATGAACTTTGCATGAGGAGATAAAGGCAGTATATGTAACTTTTTGAAGAGTGATCCGATTTGCCAAAGAAACACATATTCTTGTTTCCCACAGTCTGAGAATGCCAAAACACCTTGAATGTTCAACTACGAACTTTCCATGAGGAGATAAAGCCAGTATATGTAACTTTTTGAAGAGTGATCCGATTTGCAAAAGGAACACATATTCTTGTTTCCCACAGTCTGAGAATGCCAAAACACCTTCAATTTTCAACTACGAACTTTCCATGAGGAGATAAAGCCAGTATATGTAACTTTTTGAAGAGTGATCCGATTTGCAAAAGGAACACATATTCTTGTTTCCCACAGTCTGAGAATGCCAAAACACCTTCAATTTTCAACTACGAACTTTCCATGAGGAGATAAAGCCAGTATATGTAACTTTTTGAAGAGTGATCCGATTTGCAAAAGGAACACATATTCTTGTTTCCCACAGTCTGAGAATGCCAAAACACCTTCAATTTTCAACTACAAACTTTCCATGAGGAGATAAAGCCAGTATATGTAACTTTTTGCACAGTGATCCGATTTGCAAAAGAAACACATATTCTTGTTTCCCACAGTCTGAGAATGCCAAAACACCTTCAATTTTCAACTTTGAACTTTCCATGAGGAGATAAAGCCAGTATATGTAACTTTTTGAAGAGTGATCCGATTTGCAAAAGGAACACATATTCTTGTTTCCCACAGTCTGAGAATGCCAAAACACCTTCAATTTTCAACTACGAACTTTCCATGAGGAGATAAAGCCAGTATATGTAACTTTTTGAAGAGTGATCGGATTTGCAAAAGGAACACATATTCTTGTTTCCCACAGTCCGAGAATGCCAAAACACCTTTAATTTTCAACTACGAACTTTCCATGAGGAGATAAAGCCAGTATATGTAACTTTTTGAAGAGTGATCCGATTTGCAAAAGGAACACATATTCTTGTTTCCCACAGTCTGAGAATGCCAAAACACCTTCAATTTTCAACTACGAACTTTCCATGAGGAGATAAAGCCAGTATATGTAACTTTTTGAAGAGTGATCGGATTTGCAAAAGGAACACATATTCTTGTTTCCCACAGTCCGAGAATGCCAAAACACCTTTAATTTTCAACTACGAACTTTCCATGAGGAGATAAAGCCAGTATATGTAACTTTTTGAAGAGTGATCCGATTTGCAAAAGGAACACATATTCTTGTTTCCCACAGTCTGAGAATGCCAAAACACCTTCAATTTTCAACTACGAACTTTCCATGAGGAGATAAAGCCAGTATATGTAACTTTTTGAAGAGTGATCCGATTTGCAAAAGAAACACATATTCTTGTTTCCCACAGTCTGAGAATGCCAAAACACCTTCAATTTTCAACTACAAACTTTCCAAGAGTAGGTAAAGCCAGTATATGTAACTTTTTGCACAGTGATCAGATTTGCAAAAGGAACACATATTCTTGTTTCCCACAGTCTGAGAATGCCAAAACACCTTCAATATTCAACTATGAACTTTCCAAGAGGAGATAAAGCCAGTATATGTAACTTTTTGAAGAGTGATCCGATTTGCAAAAGGAACACATATTCTTGTTTCCCACAGTCTGAGAATGCCAAAACACCTTCAATTTTCAACTACGAACTTTCCATGAGGAGATAAAGCCAGTGTATGTAACTTTTTGCACAGTGATCAGATTTGCAAAAGAAACACATATTCTTGTTTCCCACAGTCTGAGAATGCCAAAACAGATTCAATTTTCAAATATGAACTTTGCATGAGGAGATAAAGCCAGTATATGTAACATTTTGAAGAGTGATCCGATTTGCAAAAGAAACACATATTCTTGTTTCCCACAGTCTGAGAATGCCAAAACACCTTCAATTTTCAACTTTGAACTTTCCATGAGGAGATAAAGCCAGTATATGTAACTTTTTGAAGAGTGATCCGATTTGCAAAAGGAACACATATTCTTGTTTCCCACAGTCTGAGAATGCCAAAACACCTTCAATTTTCAACTACGAACTTTCCATGAGGAGATAAAGCCAGTATATGTAACTTTTTGAAGAGTGATCGGATTTGCAAAAGGAACACATATTCTTGTTTCCCACAGTCCGAGAATGCCAAAACACCTTTAATTTTCAACTACGAACTTTCCATGAGGAGATAAAGCCAGTATATGTAACTTTTTGAAGAGTGATCCGATTTGCAAAAGGAACACATATTCTTGTTTCCCACAGTCTGAGAATGCAAAAACACCTTCAATTTTCAACTACGAACTTTCCATGAGGAGATAAAGCCAGTATATGTAACTTTTTGAAGAGTGATCGGATTTGCAAAAGGAACACATATTCTTGTTTCCCACAGTCCGAGAATGCCAAAACACCTTTAATTTTCAACTACGAACTTTCCATGAGGAGATAAAGCCAGTATATGTAACTTTTTGAAGAGTGATCCGATTTGCAAAAGGAACACATATTCTTGTTTCCCACAGTCTGAGAATGCCAAAACACCTTCAATTTTCAACTACGAACTTTCCATGAGGAGATAAAGCCAGTATATGTAACTTTTTGAAGAGTGATCCGATTTGCAAAAGGAACACATATTCTTGTTTCCCACAGTCTGAGAATGCCAAAACACCTTCAATTTTCAACTACGAACTTTCCATGAGGAGATAAAGCCAGTATATGTAACTTTTTGCACAGTGATCAGATTTGCAAAAGGAACACATATTCTTGTTTCCCACAGTCTGAAAATGCCAAAACACCTTCAATTTTCAACTACGAACTTTCCATGAGGAGATAAAGCCAGTATATGTAACTTTTTGAAGAGTGATCGGATTTGCAAAAGAAACACATATTCTTGTTTCCCACAGTCTGAGAATGCCAAAACACCTTCAATTTTCAACTATGAACTTTCCATGAGGAGATAAAGCCAGTATATGTAACTTTTTGCACAGTGATCGGATTTGCAAAAGGAACACATATTCTTGTTTCCCACAGTCTGAGAATGCCAAAACACCTTCAATTTTCAACTACAAACTTTCCAAGAGTAGATAAAGCCAGTATATGTAACTTTTTGCACAGTGATCAGATTTGCAAAAGGAACACATATTCTTGTTTCCCACAGTCTGAGAATGCCAAAACACCTTCAATTTTCAACTATGAACTTTCCAAGAGGAGATAAAGCCTGTATATGTAACTTTTTGAAGAGTGATTCGATTTGCAAAAGGAACACATATTCTTGTTTCCCACAGTCTGAGAATGCCAAAACACCTTCAATTTTCAACTACGAACTTTCCATGAGGAGATAAAGCCAGTATATGTAACTTTTTGAAGAGTGATCCGATTTGCAAAAGGAACACATATTCTTGTTTCCCACAGTCCGAGAATGCCAAAACACCTTTAATTTTCAACTACGAACTTTCCATGAGGAGATAAAGCCAGTATATGTAACTTTTTGAAGAGTGATCCGATTTGCAAAAGGAACACATATTCTTGTTTCCCACAGTCTGAGAATGCCAAAACACCTTCAATTTTCAACTACGAACTTTCCATGAGGAGATAAAGCCAGTATATGTAACTTTTTGAAGAGTGATCGGATTTGCAAAAGGAACACATATTCTTGTTTCCCACAGTCTGAGAATGCCAAAACACCTTCAATTTTCAACTACGAACTTTCCATGAGGAGATAAACCCAGTATATGTAACTTTTTGAAGAGTGATCCGATTTGCAAAAGGAACACATATTCTTGTTTCCCACAGTCTGAGAATGCCAAAACACCTTCAATTTTCAACTACGAACTTTCCATGAGGAGATAAAGCCAGTATATGTAACTTTTTGCACAGTGAAAAGATTTGCAAAAGGAACACATATTCTTGTTTCCCACAGTCTGAAAATGCCAAAACACCTTCAATTTTCAACTACGAACTTTCCATGAGGAGATAAAGCCAGTATATGTAACTTTTTGAAGAGTGATCGGATTTGCAAAAGAAACACATATTCTTGTTTCCCACAGTCTGAGAATGCCAAAAGACCTTCAATTTTCAACTATGAACTTTCCATGAGGAGATAAAGCCAGTATATGTAACTTTTTGCACAGTGATCGGATTTGCAAAAGGAACACATATTCTTGTTTCCCACAGTCTGAGAATGCCAAAACACCTTCAATTTTCAACTACAAACTTTCCAAGAGTAGATAAAGCCAGTATATGTAACTTTTTGCACAGTGATCAGATTTGCAAAAGGAACACATATTCTTGTTTCCCACAGTCTGAGAATGCCAAAACACCTTCAATTTTCAACTATGAACTTTCCAAGAGGAGATAAAGCCAGTATATGTAACTTTTTGAAGAGTGATCCGATTTGCAAAAGGAACACATATTCTTGTTTCCCACAGTCTGAGAATGCCAAAACACCTTCAATTTTCAACTACGAACTTTCCATGAGGAGATAAAGCCAGTATATGTAACTTTTTGAAGAGTGATCGGATTTGCAAAAGGAACACATATTCTTGTTTCCCACAGTCCGAGAATGCCAAAACACCTTTAATTTTCAACTACGAACTTTCCATGAAGAGATAAAGCCAGTATATGTAACTTTTTGAAGAGTGATCCGATTTGCAAAAGGAACACATATTCTTGTTTCCCACAGTCTGAGAATGCCAAAACACCTTCAATTTTCAACTACGAACTTTCCATGAGGAGATAAAGCCAGTATATGTAACTTTTTGAAGAGTGATCGGATTTGCAAAAGGAACACATATTCTTGTTTCCCACAGTCTGAGAATGCCAAAACACCTTCAATTTTCAACTACGAACTTTCCATGAGGAGATAAAGCCAGTATATGTAACTTTTTGAAGAGTGATCCGATTTGCAAAAGGAACACATATTCTTGTTTCCCACAGTCTGAGAATGCCAAAACACCTTCAATTTTCAACTACGAACTTTCCATGAGGAGATAAAGCCAGTATATGTAACTTTTTGAAGAGTGATCGGATTTGCAAAAGAAACACATATTCTTGTTTCCCACAGTCTGAGAATGCCAAAAGACCTTCAATTTTCAACTATGAACTTTCCATGAGGAGATAAAGCCAGTATATGTAACTTTTTGCACAGTGATCGGATTTGCAAAAGGAACACATATTCTTGTTTCCCACAGTCTGAGAATGCCAAAACACCTTCAATTTTCAACTACAAACTTTCCAAGAGTAGATAAAGCCAGTATATGTAACTTTTTGCACAGTGATCAGATTTGCAAAAGGAACACATATTCTTGTTTCCCACAGTCTGAGAATGCCAAAACACCTTCAATTTTCAACTATGAACTTTCCAAGAGGAGATAAAGCCAGTATATGTAACTTTTTGAAGAGTGATCCGATTTGCAAAAGGAACACATATTCTTGTTTCCCACAGTCTGAGAATGCCAAAACACCTTCAATTTTCAACTACGAACTTTCCATGAGGAGATAAAGCCAGTATATGTAACTTTTTGAAGAGTGATCCGATTTGCAAAAGGAACACATATTCTTGTTTCCCACAGTCTGAGAATGCCAAAACACCTTCAATTTTCAAGTACGAACTTTCCATGAGGAGATAAAGCCAGTATATGTAACTTTTTGAAGAGTGATCGGATTTGCAAAAGGAACACATATTCTTGTTTCCCACAGTCTGAGAATGCCAAAACAGCTTCAATTTTCAACTACGAACTTTCCATGAGGAGATAAAGCCAGTATATGTAACTTTTTGAAGAGTGATCCGATTTGCAAAAGGAACACATATTCTTGTTTCCCACAGTCTGAGAATGCCAAAACACCTTCAATTTTCAACTACGAACTTTCCATGAGGAGATAAAGCCAGTATATGTAACTTTTTGCACAGTGATCCGATTTGCAAAAGAAACACATATTCTTGTTTCCCACAGTCTGAGAATGCCAAAACACCTTCAATTTTCAACTACGAACTTTCCATGAGGAGATAAAGCCAGTATATGTAACTTTTTGAAGAGTGATTGGATTTGCAAAAGGAACACATATTCTTGTTTCCCACAGTCCGAGAATGCCAAAACACCTTTAATTTTCAACTACGAACTTTCCATGAAGAGATAAAGCCAGTATATGTAACTTTTTGAAGAGTGATCCGATTTGCAAAAGGAACACATATTCTTGTTTCCCACAGTCTGAGAATGCCAAAACACCTTCAATTTTCAACTACGAACTTTCCATGAGGAGATAAAGCCAGTATATGTAACTTTTTGAAGAGTGATCCGATTTGCAAAAGGAACACATATTCTTGTTTCCCACAGTCTGAGAATGCCAAAACACCTTCAATTTTCAACTACGAACTTTCCATGAGGAGATAAAGCCAGTATATGTAACTTTTTGAAGAGTGATCCGATTTGCAAAAGGAACACATATTCTTGTTTCCCACAGTCTGAGAATGCCAAAACACCTTCAATTTTCAACTACGAACTTTCCATGAGGAGATAAAGCCAGTATATGTAACTTTTTGCACAGTGATCAGATTTGCAAAAGGAACACATATTCTTGTTTCCCACAGTCTGAAAATGCCAAAACACCTTCAATTTTCAACTACGAACTTTCCATGAGGAGATAAAGCCAGTATATGTAACTTTTTGAAGAGTGATCGGATTTGCAAAAGAAACACATATTCTTGTTTCCCACAGTCTGAGAATGCCAAAACACCTTCAATTTTCAACTATGAACTTTCCATGAGGAGATAAAGCCAGTATATGTAACTTTTTGCACAGTGATCGGATTTGCAAAAGGAACACATATTCTTGTTTCCCACAGTCTGAGAATGCCAAAACACCTTCAATTTTCAACTACAAACTTTCCAAGAGTAGATAAAGCCAGTATATGTAACTTTTTGCACAGTGATCAGATTTGCAAAAGGAACACATATTCTTGTTTCCCACAGTCTGAGAATGCCAAAACACCTTCAATTTTCAACTATGAACTTTCCAAGAGGAGATAAAGCCTGTATATGTAACTTTTTGAAGAGTGATTCGATTTGCAAAAGGAACACATATTCTTGTTTCCCACAGTCTGAGAATGCCAAAACACCTTCAATTTTCAACTACGAACTTTCCATGAGGAGATAAAGCCAGTATATGTAACTTTTTGAAGAGTGATCCGATTTGCAAAAGGAACACATATTCTTGTTTCCCACAGTCCGAGAATGCCAAAACACCTTTAATTTTCAACTACGAACTTTCCATGAGGAGATAAAGCCAGTATATGTAACTTTTTGAAGAGTGATCCGATTTGCAAAAGGAACACATATTCTTGTTTCCCACAGTCTGAGAATGCCAAAACACCTTCAATTTTCAACTACGAACTTTCCATGAGGAGATAAAGCCAGTATATGTAACTTTTTGAAGAGTGATCGGATTTGCAAAAGGAACACATATTCTTGTTTCCCACAGTCTGAGAATGCCAAAACACCTTCAATTTTCAACTACGAACTTTCCATGAGGAGATAAACCCAGTATATGTAACTTTTTGAAGAGTGATCCGATTTGCAAAAGGAACACATATTCTTGTTTCCCACAGTCTGAGAATGCCAAAACACCTTCAATTTTCAACTACGAACTTTCCATGAGGAGATAAAGCCAGTATATGTAACTTTTTGCACAGTGATCAGATTTGCAAAAGGAACACATATTCTTGTTTCCCACAGTCTGAAAATGCCAAAACACCTTCAATTTTCAACTACGAACTTTCCATGAGGAGATAAAGCCAGTATATGTAACTTTTTGAAGAGTGATCGGATTTGCAAAAGAAACACATATTCTTGTTTCCCACAGTCTGAGAATGCCAAAACACCTTCAATTTTCAACTATGAACTTTCCATGAGGAGATAAAGCCAGTATATGTAACTTTTTGCACAGTGATCGGATTTGCAAAAGGAACACATATTCTTGTTTCCCACAGTCTGAGAATGCCAAAACACCTTCAATTTTCAACTACAAACTTTCCAAGAGTAGATAAAGCCAGTATATGTAACTTTTTGCACAATGATCAGATTTGCAAAAGGAACACATATTCTTGTTTCCCACAGTCTGAGAATGCCAAAACACCTTCAATTTTCAACTATGAACTTTCCAAGAGGAGATAAAGCCAGTATATGTAACTTTTTGAAGAGTGATCCGATTTGCAAAAGGAACACATATTCTTGTTTCCCACAGTCTGAGAATGCCAAAACACCTTCAATTTTCAACTACGAACTTTCCATGAGGAGATAAAGCCAGTATATGTAACTTTTTGAAGAGTGATCGGATTTGCAAAAGGAACACATATTCTTGTTTCCCACAGTCCGAGAATGCCAAAACACCTTCAATTTTCAACTACGAACTTTCCATGAAGAGATAAAGCCAGTATATGTAACTTTTTGAAGAGTGATCCGATTTGCAAAAGGAACACATATTCTTGTTTCCCACAGTCTGAGAATGCCAAAACACCTTCAATTTTCAACTACGAACTTTCCATGAGGAGATAAAGCCAGTATATGTAACTTTTTGAAGAGTGATCGGATTTGCAAAAGGAACACATATTCTTGTTTCCCACAGTCTGAGAATGCCAAAACACCTTCAATTTTCAACTACGAACTTTCCATGAGGAGATAAAGCCAGTATATGTAACTTTTTGAAGAGTGATCCGATTTGCAAAAGGAACACATATTCTTGTTTCCCACAGTCTGAGAATGCCAAAACACCTTCAATTTTCAACTACGAACTTTCCATGAGGAGATAAAGCCAGTATATGTAACTTTTTGAAGAGTGATCGGATTTGCAAAAGAAACACATATTCTTGTTTCCCACAGTCTGAGAATGCCAAAAGACCTTCAATTTTCAACTATGAACTTTCCATGAGGAGATAAAGCCAGTATATGTAACTTTTTGCACAGTGATCGGATTTGCAAAAGGAACACATATTCTTGTTTCCCACAGTCTGAGAATGCCAAAACACCTTCAATTTTCAACTACAAACTTTCCAAGAGTAGATAAAGCCAGTATATGTAACTTTTTGCACAGTGATCAGATTTGCAAAAGGAACACATATTCTTGTTTCCCACAGTCTGAGAATGCCAAAACACCTTCAATTTTCAACTATGAACTTTCCAAGAGGAGATAAAGCCAGTATATGTAACTTTTTGAAGAGTGATCCGATTTGCAAAAGGAACACATATTCTTGTTTCCCACAGTCTGAGAATGCCAAAACACCTTCAATTTTCAACTACGAACTTTCCATGAGGAGATAAAGCCAGTATATGTAACTTTTTGAAGAGTGATCCGATTTGCAAAAGGAACACATATTCTTGTTTCCCACAGTCTGAGAATGCCAAAACACCTTCAATTTTCAAGTACGAACTTTCCATGAGGAGATAAAGCCAGTATATGTAACTTTTTGAAGAGTGATCGGATTTGCAAAAGGAACACATATTCTTGTTTCCCACAGTCTGAGAATGCCAAAACAGCTTCAATTTTCAACTACGAACTTTCCATGAGGAGATAAAGCCAGTATATGTAACTTTTTGAAGAGTGATCCGATTTGCAAAAGGAACACATATTCTTGTTTCCCACAGTCTGAGAATGCCAAAACACCTTCAATTTTCAACTACGAACTTTCCATGAGGAGATAAAGCCAGTATATGTAACTTTTTGCACAGTGATCCGATTTGCAAAAGAAACACATATTCTTGTTTCCCACAGTCTGAGAATGCCAAAACACCTTCAATTTTCAACTACGAACTTTCCATGAGGAGATAAAGCCAGTATATGTAACTTTTTGAAGAGTGATTGGATTTGCAAAAGGAACACATATTCTTGTTTCCCACAGTCCGAGAATGCCAAAACACCTTTAATTTTCAACTACGAACTTTCCATGAAGAGATAAAGCCAGTATATGTAACTTTTTGAAGAGTGATCCGATTTGCAAAAGGAACACATATTCTTGTTTCCCACAGTCTGAGAATGCCAAAACACCTTCAATTTTCAACTACGAACTTTCCATGAGGAGATAAAGCCAGTATATGTAACTTTTTGAAGAGTGATCCGATTTGCAAAAGGAACACATATTCTTGTTTCCCACAGTCTGAGAATGCCAAAACACCTTCAATTTTCAACTACGAACTTTCCATGAGGAGATAAAGCCAGTATATGTAACTTTTTGAAGAGTGATCGGATTTGCAAAAGAAACACATATTCTTGTTTCCCACAGTCTGAGAATGCCAAAAGACCTTCAATTTTCAACTATGAACTTTCCATGAGGAGATAAAGCCAGTATATGTAACTTTTTGCACAGTGATCGGATTTGCAAAAGGAACACATATTCTTGTTTCCCACAGTCTGAGAATGCCAAAACACCTTCAATTTTCAACTACAAACTTTCCAAGAGTAGATAAAGCCAGTATATGTAACTTTTTGCACAGTGATCAGATTTGCAAAAGGAACACATATTCTTGTTTCCCACAGTCTGAGAATGCCAAAACACCTTCAATTTTCAACTATGAACTTTCCAAGAGGAGATAAAGCCAGTATATGTAACTTTTTGAAGAGTGATCCGATTTGCAAAAGGAACACATATTCTTGTTTCCCACAGTCTGAGAATGCCAAAACACCTTCAATTTTCAACTACGAACTTTCCATGAGGAGATAAAGCCAGTATATGTAACTTTTTGAAGAGTGATCCGATTTGCAAAAGGAACACATATTCTTGTTTCCCACAGTCTGAGAATGCCAAAACACCTTCAATTTTCAAGTACGAACTTTCCATGAGGAGATAAAGCCAGTATATGTAACTTTTTGAAGAGTGATCGGATTTGCAAAAGGAACACATATTCTTGTTTCCCACAGTCTGAGAATGCCAAAACAGCTTCAATTTTCAACTACGAACTTTCCATGAGGAGATAAAGCCAGTATATGTAACTTTTTGAAGAGTGATCCGATTTGCAAAAGGAACACATATTCTTGTTTCCCACAGTCTGAGAATGCCAAAACACCTTCAATTTTCAACTACGAACTTTCCATGAGGAGATAAAGCCAGTATATGTAACTTTTTGCACAGTGATCCGATTTGCAAAAGAAACACATATTCTTGTTTCCCACAGTCTGAGAATGCCAAAACACCTTCAATTTTCAACTTTGAACTTTCCATGAGGAGATAAAGCCAGTATATGTAACTTTTTGAAGAGTGATCCGATTTGCAAAAGGAGCACATATTCTTGTTTCCCACAGTCTGAGAATGCCAAAACACCTTCAATTTTCAACTACGAACTTTCCATGAGGAGATAAAGCCAGTATATGTAACTTTTTGCACAGTGATCCGATTTGCAAAAGGAACACATATTCTTGTTTCCCACAGTCCGAGAATGCCAAAACACCTTTAATTTTCAACTACGAACTTTCCATGAGGAGATAAAGCCAGTATATGTAACTTTTTGAAGAGTGATCCGATTTGCAAAAGGAACACATATTCTTGTTTCCCACAGTCTGAGAATGCCAAAACACCTTCAATTTTCAACTACGAACTTTCCATGAGGAGATAAAGCCAGTATATGTAACTTTTTGAAGAGTGATCCGATTTGCAAAAGAAACACATATTCTTGTTTCCAACAGTCTGAGAATGCCAAAAGACCTTCAATTTTCAACTATGAACTTTCCATGAGGAGATAAAGCCAGTATATGTAACTTTTTGCACAGTGATCGGATTTGCAAAAGGAACACATATTCTTGTTTCCCACAGTCTGAGAATGCCAAAACACCTTCAATTTTCAACTACAAACTTTCCAAGAGTAGATAAAGCCAGTATATGTAACTTTTTGCACAGTGATCAGATTTGCAAAAGGAACACATATTCTTGTTTCCCACAGTCTGAGAATGCCAAAACACCTTCAATTTTCAACTATGAACTTTCCAAGAGGAGATAAAGCCAGTATATGTAACTTTTTGAAGAGTGATCCGATTTGCAAAAGGAACACATATTCTTGTTTCCCACAGTCTGAGAATGCCAAAACACCTTCAATTTTCAACTACGAACTTTCCATGAGGAGATAAAGCCAGTATATGTAACTTTTTGAAGAGTGATCGGATTTGCAAAAGGAACACATATTCTTGTTTCCCACAGTCTGAGAATGCCAAAACACCTTCAATTTTCAAGTACGAACTTTCCATGAGGAGATAAAGCCAGTATATGTAACTTTTTGAAGAGTGATCGGATTTGCAAAAGGAACACATATTCTTGTTTCCCACAGTCTGAGAATGCCAAAACAGCTTCAATTTTCAACTACGAACTTTCCATGAGGAGATAAAGCCAGTATATGTAACTTTTTGAAGAGTGATCCGATTTGCAAAAGGAACACATATTCTTGTTTCCCACAGTCTGAGAATGCCAAAACACCTTCAATTTTCAACTACGAACTTTCCATGAGGAGATAAAGCCAGTATATGTAACTTTTTGCACAGTGATCCGATTTGCAAAAGAAACACATATTCTTGTTTCCCACAGTCTGAGAATGCCAAAACACCTTCAATTTTCAACTTTGAACTTTCCATGAGGAGATAAAGCCAGTATATGTAACTTTTTGAAGAGTGATCCGATTTGCAAAAGGAGCACATATTCTTGTTTCCCACAGTCTGAGAATGCCAAAACACCTTCAATTTTCAACTACGAACTTTCCATGAGGAGATAAAGCCAGTATATGTAACTTTTTGCACAGTGATCCGATTTGCAAAAGGAACACATATTCTTGTTTCCCACAGTCCGAGAATGCCAAAACACCTTTAATTTTCAACTACGAACTTTCCATGAGGAGATAAAGCCAGTATATGTAACTTTTTGAAGAGTGATCCGATTTGCAAAAGGAAGACATATTCTTGTTTCCCACAGTCTGAGAATGCCAAAACACCTTCAATTTTCAACTACGAACTTTCCATGAGGAGATAAAGCCAGTATATGTAACTTTTTGAAGAGTGATCCGATTTGCAAAAGAAACACATATTCTTGTTTCCCACAGTCTGAGAATGCCAAAACACCTTCAATTTTCAACTACGAACTTTCCATGAGGAGATAAAGCCAGTATATGTAACTTTTTGCACAGTGATCAGATTTGCAAAAGGAACACATATTCTTGTTTCCCACAGTCTGAAAATGCCAAAACACCTTCAATTTTCAACTACGAACTTTCCATGAGGAGATAAAGCCAGTATATGTAACTTTTTGAAGAGTGATCGGATTTGCAAAAGAAACACATATTCTTGTTTCCCACAGTCTGAGAATGCCAAAAGACCTTCAATTTTCAACTATGAACTTTCCATGAGGAGATAAAGCCAGTATATGTAACTTTTTGCACAGTGATCGGATTTGCAAAAGGAACACATATTCTTGTTTCCCACAGTCTGAGAATGCCAAAACACCTTCAATTTTCAACTACAAACTTTCCATGAGGAGATAAAGCCAGTATATGTAACTTTTTGCACAGTGATCAGATTTGCAAAAGGAACACATATTCTTGTTTCCCACAGTCTGAGAATGCCAAAACACCTTCAATATTCAACTATGAACTTTCCAAGAGGAGATAAAGCCAGTATATGTAACTTTTTGAAGAGTGATCCGATTTGCAAAAGGAACACATATTCTTGTTTCCCACAGTCTGAGAATGCCAAAACACCTTCAATTTTCAACTACGAACTTTCCATGAGGAGATAAAGCCAGTATATGTAACTTTTTGCACAGTGATCAGATTTGCAAAAGAAACACATATTCTTGTTTCCCACAGTCTGAGAATGCCAAAACAGATTCAATTTTCAAATATGAACTTTGCATGAGGAGATAAAGCCAGTATATGTAACATTTTGAAGAGTGATCCGATTTGCAAAAGAAACACATATTCTTGTTTCCCACAGTCTGAGAATGCCAAAACACCTTCAATTTTCAACTTTGAACTTTCCATGAGGAGATAAAGCCAGTATATGTAACTTTTTGAAGAGTGATCCGATTTGCAAAAGGAACACATATTCTTGTTTCCCACAGTCTGAGAATGCCAAAACACCTTCAATTTTCAACTACGAACTTTCCATGAGGAGATAAAGCCAGTATATGTAACTTTTTGAAGAGTGATCGGATTTGCAAAAGGAACACATATTCTTGTTTCCCACAGTCCGAGAATGCCAAAACACCTTTAATTTTCAACTACGAACTTTCCATGAGGAGATAAAGCCAGTATATGTAACTTTTTGAAGAGTGATCCGATTTGCAAAAGGAACACATATTCTTGTTTCCCACAGTCTGAGAATGCCAAAACACCTTCAATTTTCAACTACGAACTTTCCATGAGGAGATAAAGCCAGTATATGTAACTTTTTGAAGAGTGATCCGATTTGTAAAAGGAACACATATTCTTGTTTCCCACAGTCTGAGAATGCCAAAACACCTTCAATTTTATACTACGAACTTTCCATGAGGAGATAAAGCCAGTATATGTAACTTTTTGCACAGTGATCCGATTTGCAAAAGAAACACATATTCTTGTTTCCCACAGTCTGAGAATGCCAAAACACCTTCAATTTTCAACTACGAACTTTCCATGAGGAGATAAAGCCAGTATATGTAACTTTTTGAAGAGTGATCGGATTTGCAAAAGAAACACATATTCTTGTTTCCCACAGTCTGAGAATGCCAAAAGACCTTCAATTTTCAACTATGAACTTTCCATGAGGAGATAAAGCCAGTATATGTAACTTTTTGCACAGTGATCGGATTTGCAAAAGGAACACATATTCTTGTTTCCCACAGTCTGAGAATGCCAAAACACCTTCAATTTTCAACTACAAACTTTCCAAGAGTAGATAAAGCCAGTATATGTAACTTTTTGCACAGTGATCAGATTTGCAAAAGGAACACATATTCCTGTTTCCCACAGTCTGAGAATGCCAAAACACCTTCAATTTTCAACTATGAACTTTCCAAGAGGAGATAAAGCCAGTATATGTAACTTTTTGAAGAGTGATCCGATTTGCAAAAGGAACACATATTCTTGTTTCCCACAGTCTGAGAATGCCAAAACACCTTCAATTTTCAACTACGAACTTTCCATGAGGAGATAAAGCCAGTATATGTAACTTTTTGAAGAGTGATCCGATTTGCAAAAGGAACACATATTCTTGTTTTCCACAGTCTGAGAATGCCAAAACACCTTCAATTTTCAAGTACGAACTTTCCATGAGGAGATAAAGCCAGTATATGTAACTTTTTGAAGAGTGATCGGATTTGCAAAAGGAACACATATTCTTGTTTCCCACAGTCTGAGAATGCCAAAACACCTTCAATTTTCAACTACGAACTTTCCATGAGGAGATAAAGCCAGTATATGTAACTTTTTGAAGAGTGATCGGATTTGCAAAAGAAACACATATTCTTGTTTCCCACAGTCTGAGAATGCCAAAACACCTTCAATTTTCAACTACAAACTTTCCAAGAGTAGATAAAGCCAGTATATGTAACTTTTTGAAGAGTGATCCGATTTGCAAAAGGAACACATATTCTTGTTTCCCACAGTCTGAGAATGCCAAAACACCTTCAATTTTCAACTACGAACTTTCCATGAGGAGATAAAGCCAGTATATGTAACTTTTTGAAGAGTGATCCGATTTGTAAAAGGAACACATATTCTTGTTTCCCACAGTCTGAGAATGCCAAAACACCTTCAATTTTATACTACGAACTTTCCATGAGGAGATAAAGCCAGTATATGTAACTTTTTGCACAGTGATCCGATTTGCAAAAGAAACACATATTCTTGTTTCCCACAGTCTGAGAATGCCAAAACACCTTCAATTTTCAACTACGAACTTTCCATGAGGAGATAAAGCCAGTATATGTAACTTTTTGAAGAGTGATCGGATTTGCAAAAGAAACACATATTCTTGTTTCCCACAGTCTGAGAATGCCAAAAGACCTTCAATTTTCAACTATGAACTTTCCATGAGGAGATAAAGCCAGTATATGTAACTTTTTGCACAGTGATCGGATTTGCAAAAGGAACACATATTCTTGTTTCCCACAGTCTGAGAATGCCAAAACACCTTCAATTTTCAACTACAAACTTTCCAAGAGTAGATAAAGCCAGTATATGTAACTTTTTGCACAGTGATCAGATTTGCAAAAAGGAACACATATTCTTGTTTCCCACAGTCTGAGAATGCCAAAACACCTTCAATTTTCAACTATGAACTTTCCAAGAGGAGATAAAGCCAGTATATGTAACTTTTTGAAGAGTGATCCGATTTGCAAAAGGAACACATATTCTTGTTTCCCACAGTCTGAGAATGCCAAAACACCTTCAATTTTCAACTACGAACTTTCCATGAGGAGATAAAGCCAGTATATGTAACTTTTTGAAGAGTGATCCGATTTGCAAAAGGAACACATATTCTTGTTTTCCACAGTCTGAAAATGCCAAAACACCTTCAATTTTCAAGTACGAACTTTCCATGAGGAGATAAAGCCAGTATATGTAACTTTTTGAAGAGTGATCGGATTTGCAAAAGGAACACATATTCTTGTTTCCCACAGTCTGAGAATGCCAAAACACCTTCAATTTTCAACTACGAACTTTCCATGAGGAGATAAAGCCAGTATATGTAACTTTTTGAAGAGTGATCGGATTTGCAAAAGAAACACATATTCTTGTTTCCCACAGTCTGAGAATGCCAAAAGACCTTCAATTTTCAACTATGAAATTTCCATGAGGAGATAAAGCCAGTATATGTAACTTTTTGCACAGTGATCGGATTTGCAAAAGGAACACATATTCTTGTTTCCCACAGTCTGAGAATGCCAAAACACCTTCAATTTTCAACTACAAACTTTCCAAGAGTAGATAAAGCCAGTATATGTAACTTTTTGCACAGTGATCAGATTTGCAAAAGGAACACATATTCTTGTTTCCCACAGTCTGAGAATGCCAAAACACCTTCAATTTTCAACTATGAACTTTCCAAGAGGAGATAAAGCCAGTATATGTAACTTTTTGAAGAGTGATCCGATTTGCAAAAGGAACACATATTCTTGTTTCCCACAGTCTGAGAATGCCAAAACACCTTCAATTTTCAACTACGAACTTTCCATGAGGAGATAAAGCCAGTATATGTAACTTTTTGAAGAGTGATCGGATTTGCAAAAGGAACACATATTCTTGTTTCCCACAGTCCGAGAATGCCAAAACACCTTTAATTTTCAACTACGAACTTTCCATGAAGAGATAAAGCCAGTATATGTAACTTTTTGAAGAGTGATCCGATTTGCAAAAGGAACACATATTCTTGTTTCCCACAGTCTGAGAATGCCAAAACACCTTCAATTTTCAACTACGAACTTTCCATGAGGAGATAAAGCCAGTATATGTAACTTTTTGAAGAGTGATCGGATTTGCAAAAGAAACACATATTCTTGTTTCCCACAGTCCGAGAATGCCAAAACACCTTCAATTTTCAACTACGAACTTTCCATGAGGAGATAAAGCCAGTATATGTAACTTTTTGAAGAGTGATCGGATTTGCAAAAGAAACACATATTCTTGTTTCCCACAGTCTGAGAATGCCAAAAGACCTTCAATTTTCAACTATGAACTTTCCATGAGGAGATAAAGCCAGTATATGTAACTTTTTGCACAGTGATCGGATTTGCAAAAGGAACACATATTCTTGTTTCCCACAGTCTGAGAATGCCAAAACACCTTCAATTTTCAACTACAAACTTTCCAAGAGTAGATAAAGCCAGTATATGTAACTTTTTGCACAGTGATCAGATTTGCAAAAGGAACACATATTCTTGTTTCCCACAGTCTGAGAATGCCAAAACACCTTCAATTTTCAACTATGAACTTTCCAAGAGGAGATAAAGCCAGTATATGTAACTTTTTGAAGAGTGATCCGATTTGCAAAAGGAACACATATTCTTGTTTCCCACAGTCTGAGAATGCCAAAACACCTTCAATTTTCAACTACGAACTTTCCATGAGGAGATAAAGCCAGTATATGTAACTTTTTGAAGAGTGATCCGATTTGCAAAAGGAACACATATTCTTGTTTCCCACAGTCTGAGAATGCCAAAACACCTTCAATTTTGAAGTACGAACTTTCCATGAGGAGATAAAGCCAGTATATGTAACTTTTTGAAGAGTGATCGGATTTGCAAAAGGAACACATATTCTTGTTTCCCACAGTCTGAGAATGCCAAAACACCTTCAATTTTCAACTACGAACTTTCCATGAGGAGATAAAGCCAGTATATGTAACTTTTTGAAGAGTGATCCGATTTGCAAAAGGAACACATATTCTTGTTTCCCACAGTCTGAGAATGCCAAAACACCTTCAATTTTCAACTACGAACTTTCCATGAGGAGATAAAGCCAGTATATGTAACTTTTTGCACAGTGATCCGATTTGCAAAAGAAACACATATTCTTGTTTCCCACAGCCTGAGAATGCCAAAACACCTTCAATTTTCAACTTTGAACTTTCCATGAGGAGATAAAGCCAGTATATGTAACTTTTTGAAGAGTGATCCGATTTGCAAAAGGAACACATATTCTTGTTTCCCACAGTCTGAGAATGCCAAAACACCTTCAATTTTCAAGTACGAACTTTCCATGAGGAGATAAAGCCAGTATATGTAACTTTTTGAAGAGTGATCGGATTTGCAAAAGGAACACATATTCTTGTTTCCCACAGTCTGAGAATGCCAAAACACCTTCAATTTTCAACTACGAACTTTCCATGAGGAGATAAAGCCAGTATATGTAACTTTTTGAAGAGTGATCGAATTTGCAAAAGGAACACATATTCTTGTTTCCCACAGTCCGAGAATGCCAAAACACCTTTAATTTTCAACTACGAACTTTCCATGAGGAGATAAAGCCAGTACATGTAACTTTTTGAAGAGTGATCCGATTTGCAAAAGGAACACATATTCTTGTTTCCCACAGTCTGAGAATGCGAAAACACCTTCAATTTTCAACTACGAACTTTCCATGAGGAGATAAAGCCAGTATATGTAACTTTTTGAAGAGTGATCCGATTTGCAAAAGAAACACATATTCTTGTTTCCCACAGTCTGAGAATGCCAAAACACCTTCAATTTTCAACTACGAACTTTCCATGAGGAGATAAAGCCAGTATATGTAACTTTTTGCACAGTGATCAGATTTGCAAAAGGAACACATATTCTTGTTTCCCACAGTCTGAAAATGCCAAAACA
Organism: Masticophis lateralis; assembly: GCA_030761175.1. Lineage (NCBI taxonomy): Eukaryota > Metazoa > Chordata > Lepidosauria > Squamata > Colubridae > Masticophis > Masticophis lateralis. Next base: position 38,667 of record JAUDYJ010000054.1, read on the forward strand.
CCTTCAATTTTCAACTACGAACTTTCCATGAGGAGATAAAGCCAGTATATGTAACTTTTTGAAGAGTGATCGGATTTGCAAAAGAAACACATATTCTTGTTTCCCACAGTCTGAGAATGCCAAAAGACCTTCAATTTTCAACTATGAACTTTCCATGAGGAGATAAAGCCAGTATATGTAACTTTTTGCACAGTGATCAGATTTGCAAAAGGAACACATATTCTTGTTTCCCACAGTCTGAGAATGCCAAAACACCTTCAATATTCAACTATGAACTTTCCAAGAGGAGATAAAGCCAGTATATGTAACTTTTTGAAGAGTGATCCGATTTGCAAAAGGAACACATATTCTTGTTTCCCACAGTCTGAGAATGCCAAAACACCTTCAATTTTCAACTACGAACTTTCCATGAGGAGATAAAGCCAGTATATGTAACTTTTTGCACAGTGATCAGATTTGCAAAAGAAACACATATTCTTGTTTCCCACAGTCTGAGAATGCCAAAACAGATTCAATTTTCAAATATGAACTTTGCATGAGGAGATAAAGCCAGTATATGTAACATTTTGAAGAGTGATCCGATTTGCAAAAGAAACACATATTCTTGTTTCCCACAGTCTGAGAATGCCAAAACACCTTCAATTTTCAACTTTGAACTTTCCATGAGGAGATAAAGCCAGTATATGTAACTTTTTGAAGAGTGATCCGATTTGCAAAAGGAACACATATTCTTGTTTCCCACAGTCTGAGAATGCCAAAACACCTTCAATTTTCAACTACGAACTTTCCATGAGGAGATAAAGCCAGTATATGTAACTTTTTGAAGAGTGATCGGATTTGCAAAAGGAACACATATTCTTGTTTCCCACAGTCCGAGAATGCCAAAACACCTTTAATTTTCAACTACGAACTTTCCATGAGGAGATAAAGCCAGTATATGTAACTTTTTGAAGAGTGATCGGATTTGCAAAAGGAACACATATTCTTGTTTCCCACAGTCTGAGAATGCCAAAACACCTTCAATTTTCAACTACGAACTTTCCATGAGGAGATAAAGCCAGTATATGTAACTTTTTGAAGAGTGATCCGATTTGTAAAAGGAACACATATTCTTGTTTCCCACAGTCTGAGAATGCCAAAACACCTTCAATTTTATACTACGAACTTTCCATGAGGAGATAAAGCCAGTATATGTAACTTTTTGCACAGTGATCCGATTTGCAAAAGGAACACATATTCTTGTTTCCCACAGTCTGAGAATGCCAAAACACCTTCAATTTTCAACTACAAACTTTCCAAGAGTAGATAAAGCCAGTATATGTAACTTTTTGCACAGTGATCAGATTTGCAAAAGGAACACATATTCTTGTTTCCCATAGTCTGAGAATGCCAAAACACCTTCAATTTTCAACTATGAACTTTCCAAGAGGAGATAAAGCCAGTATATGTAACTTTTTGAAGAGTGATCCGATTTGCAAAAGGAACACATATTCTTGTTTCCCACAGTCTGAGAATGCCAAAACACCTTCAATTTTCAACTACGAACTTTCCATGAGGAGATAAAGCCAGTATATGTAACTTTTTGAAGAGTGATCCGATTTGCAAAAGGAACACATATTCTTGTTTCCCACAGTCTGAGAATGCCAAAACACCTTCAATTTTCAAGTACGAACTTTCCATGAGGAGATAAAGCCAGTATATGTAACTTTTTGAAGAGTGATCGGATTTGCAAAAGGAACACATATTCTTGTTTCCCACAGTCTGAGAATGCCAAAACACCTTCAATTTTCAAGTACGAACTTTCCATGAGGAGATAAAGCCAGTATATGTAACTTTTTGAAGAGTGATCCGATTTGCAAAAGGAACACATATTCTTGTTTCCCACAGTCTGAGAATGCCAAAACACCTTCAATTTTCAACTACGAACTTTCCATGAGGAGATAAAGCCAGTATATGTAACTTTTTGCACAGTGATCCGATTTGCAAAAGAAACACATATTCTTGTTTCCCACAGTCTGAGAATGCCAAAACACCTTCAATTTTCAATTTTCAACTTTGAACTTTCCATGAGGAGATAAAGCCAGTATATGTAACTTTTTGAAGAGTGATCCGATTTGCAAAAGGAACACATATTCTTGTTTCCCACAGTCTGAGAATGCCAAAAGACCTTCAATTTTCAACTACGAACTTTCCATGAGGAGATAAAGCCAGTATATGTAACTTTTTGAAGAGTGATCGGATTTGCAAAAGGAACACATATTCTTGTTTCCCACAGTCTGAGAATGCCAAAACACTTTCAATTTTCAACTACAAACTTTCCAAGAGTAGATAAAGCCAGTATATGTAACTTTTTGCACAGTGATCCGATTTGCAAAAGGAACACATATTCTTGTTTCCCACAGTCTGAGAATGCCAAAACACCTTCAATATTCAACTATGAGCTTTCCAAGAGGAGATAAAGCCAGTATATGTAACTTTTTGAAGAGTGATCCGATTTGCAAAAGGAACACATATTCTTGTTTCCCACAGTCTGAGAATGCCAAAACACCTTCAATTTTCAAGTACGAACTTTCCATGAGGAGATAAAGCCAGTATATGTAACTTTTTGAAGAGTGATCGGATTTGCAAAAGGAACACATATTCTTGTTTCCCACAGTCTGAGAATGCCAAAACACCTTCAATTTTCAACTACGAACTTTCCATGAGGAGATAAAGCCAGTATATGTAACTTTTTGAAGAGTGATCCGATTTGCAAAAGGAACACATATTCTTGTTTCCCACAGTCTGAGAATGCCAAAACACCTTCAATTTTCAACTATGAACTTTCCAAGAGGAGATAAAGCCAGTATATGTAACTTTTTGAAGAGTGATTCGATTTGCAAAAGGAACACATATTCTTGTTTCCCAGTCTGTGAATGCCAAAACACCTTCAATTTTCAACTACGAACTTTCCATGAGGAGATAAAGCCAGTGTATGTAACTTTTTGAAGAGTGATCCGATTTGCAAAAGGAACACATATTCTTGTTTCCCACAGTCTGACAATGCCAAAACACCTTCAATTTTCAGCTACGAACTTTCCATGAGGAGATAAAGCCAGTATATGTAACTTTTTGAAGAGTGATCGGATTTGCAAAAGAAACACATATTCTTGTTTCCCACAGTCTGAGAATGCCAAAACACCTTCAATTTTCAACTACGAACTTTCCATGAGGAGATAAAGCCAGTATATGTAACTTTTTGCACAGTGATCGGATTTGCAAAAGGAACACATATTCTTGTTTCCCACAGTCTGAGAATGCCAAAACACCTTCAATTTTCAACTACAAACTTTCCAAGAGTAGATAAAGCCAGTATATGTAACTTTTTGCACAGTGATCAGATTTGCAAAAGGAACACATATTCTTGTTTCCCACAGTCTGAGAATGCCAAAACACCTTCAATTTTCAACTATGAACTTTCCAAGAGGAGATAAAGCCAGTATATGTAACTTTTTGAAGAGTGATCCGATTTGCAAAAGGAACACATATTCTTGTTTCCCACAGTCTGAGAATGCCAAAACACCTTCAATTTTCAACTACGAACTTTCCATGAGGAGATAAAGCCAGTATATGTAACTTTTTGAAGAGTGATCGGATTTGCAAAAGGAACACATATTCTTGTTTCCCACAGTCCGAGAATGCCAAAACACCTTTAATTTTCAACTACGAACTTTCCATGAGGAGATAAAGCCAGTATATGTAACTTTTTGAAGAGTGATCGGATTTGCAAAAGGAACACATATTCTTGTTTCCCACAGTCCGAGAATGCCAAAACACCTTTAATTTTCAACTACGAACTTTCCATGAGGAGATAAAGCCAGTATATGTAACTTTTTGAAGAGTGATCCGATTTGCAAAAGGAACACATATTCTTGTTTCCCACAGTCTGAGAATGCCAAAACACCTTCAATTTTCAACTACGAACTTTCCATGAGGAGATAAAGCCAGTATATGTAACTTTTTGCACAGTGATCCGATTTGCAAAAGAAACACATATTCTTGTTTCCCACAGTCTGAGAATGCCAAAACACCTTCAATTTTCAACTACGAACTTTCCATGAGGAGATAAAGCCAGTATATGTAACTTTTTGAAGAGTGATCGGATTTGCAAAAGGAACACATATTCTTGTTTCCCACAGTCCGAGAATGCCAAAACACCTTCAATTTTCAACTACGAACTTTCCATGAGGAGATAAAGCCAGTATATGTAACTTTTTGAAGAGTGATCCGATTTGCAAAAGAAACACATATTCTTGTTTCCCACAGTCTGAGAATGCCAAAACACCTTCAATTCTCAACTACGAACTTTCCATGAGGAGATAAAGCCAGTATATGTAACTTTTTGAAGAGTGATCGGATTTGCAAAAGGAACACATATTCTTGTTTCCCACAGTCTGAGAATGCCAAAACACCTTCAATTTTCAAATACGAACTTTCCATGAGGAGATAAAGCCAGTATATGTAACTTTTTGAAGAGTGATCCGATCTGCAAAAGGAACACATATTCTTGTTTCCCATAGTCTGAGAATGCAAAAAAACCTTCAATTTTCAACTACGAACTTTCCATGAGGAGATTAAGCCAGTATATGTAACTTTTTGAAGAGTGATCAGATTTGCAAAAGGAACACATATTCTTGTTTCCCACAGTCTGAGAATGCCAAAACACCTTCAATTTTCAACTATGAACTTTCCAAGAGGAGATAAAGCCAGTATATGTAACTTTTTGAAGAGTGATCCGATTTGCAAAAGGAACACATATTCTTGTTTCCCACAGTCTGAGAATGCCAAAACACCTTCAATTTTCAACTACGAACTTTCCATGAGGAGATAAAGCCAGTATATGTAACTTTTTGAAGAGTGATCGGATTTGCAAAAGGAACACATATTCTTGTTTCCCACAGTCCGAGAATGCCAAAACACCTTTAATTTTCAACTACGAACTTTCCATGAGGAGATAAAGCCAGTATATGTAACTTTTTGAAGAGTGATCGGATTTGCAAAAGGAACACATATTCTTGTTTCCCACAGTCCGAGAATGCCAAAACACCTTTAATTTTCAACTACGAACTTTCCATGAGGAGATAAAGCCAGTATATGTAACTTTTTGAAGAGTGATCCGATTTGCAAAAGGAACACATATTCTTGTTTCCCACAGTCTGAGAATGCCAAAACACCTTCAATTTTCAAGTACGAACTTTCCATGAGGAGATAAAGCCAGTATATGTAACTTTTTGAAGAGTGATCGGATTTGCAAAAGGAACACATATTCTTGTTTCCCACAGTCTGAGAATGCCAAAACACCTTCAATTTTCAACTACGAACTTTCCATGAGGAGATAAAGCCAGTATATGTAACTTTTTGAAGAGTGATCCGATTTGCAAAAGGAACACATATTCTTGTTTCCCACAGTCTGAGAATGCCAAAACACCTTCAATTTTCAACTATGAACTTTCCAAGACGAGATAAAGCCAGTATATGTAACTTTTTGAAGAGTGATTCGATTTGCAAAAGGAACACATATTCTTGTTTCCCAGTCTGAGAATGCCAAAACACCTTCAATTTTCAACTACGAACTTTCCATGAGGAGATAAAGCCAGTGTATGTAACTTTTTGAAGAGTGATCCGATTTGCAAAAGGAACACATATTCTTGTTTCCCACAGTCTGACAATGCCAAAACACCTTCAATTTTCAGCTACGAACTTTCCATGAGGAGATAAAGCCAGTATATGTAACTTTTTGAAGAGTGATCCGATTTGCAAAAGGAACACATATTCTTGTTTCCCACAGTCTGAGAATGCCAAAACACCTTCAATTTTCAACTACGAACTTTCCATGAGGAGATAAAGCCAGTATATGTAACTTTTTGAAGAGTGATCCGATTTGCAAAAGGAACACATATTCTTGTTTCCCACAGTCTGAGAATGCCAAAACACCTTCAATTTTCAACTACGAACTTTCCATGAGGAGATAAAGCCAGTATATGTAACTTTTTGCACAGTGATCCGATTTGCAAAAGAAACACATATTCTTGTTTCCCACAGTCTGAGAATGCCAAAACACCTTCAATTTTCAACTACGAACTTTCCATGAGGAGATAAAGCCAGTATATGTAACTTTTTGAAGAGTGATCGGATTTGCAAAAGGAACACATATTCTTGTTTCCCACAGTCTGAGAATGCCAAAACACCTTCAATTTTCAACTACGAACTTTCCATGAGGAGATAAAGCCAGTATATGTAACTTTTTGAAGAGTGATCCGATTTGCAAAAGAAACACATATTCTTGTTTCCCACAGTCTGAGAATGCCAAAACACCTTCAATTCTCAACTACGAACTTTCCATGAGGAGATAAAGCCAGTATATGTAACTTTTTGAAGAGTGATCGGATTTGCAAAAGGAACACATATTCTTGTTTCCCACAGTCTGAGAATGCCAAAACACCTTCAATTTTCAAATACGAACTTTCCATGAGGAGATAAAGCCAGTATATGTAACTTTTTGAAGAGTGATCCGATCTGCAAAAGGAACACATATTCTTGTTTCCCATAGTCTGAGAATGCAAAAAAACCTTCAATTTTCAACTACGAACTTTCCATGAGGAGATTAAGCCAGTATATGTAACTTTTTGAAGAGTGATCCGATTTGCAAAAGGAACACATATTCTTGTTTCCCACAGTCTGAGAATGCCAAAACACCTTGAATTTTCAACTACGAACTTTCCATGAGGAGATAAAGCCAGTATATGTAACTTTTTGAAGAGTGATCCGATTTGCAAAAGGAACACATATTCTTGTTTCCCACAGTCTGAGAATGCCAAAACACCTTCAATTTTCAACTACGAACTTTCCATGAGGAGATAAAGCCAGTATATGTAACTTTTTGCACAGTGATCAGATTTGCAAAAGAAACACATATTCTTGTTTCCCACAGTCTGAGAATGCCAAAACAGATTCAATTTTCAAATATGAACTTTGCATGAGGAGATAAAGCCAGTATATGTAACATTTTGAAGAGTGATCCGATTTGCAAAAGAAACACATATTCTTGTTTCCCACAGTCTGAGAATGCCAAAACACCTTCAATTTTCAACTTTGAACTTTCCATGAGGAGATAAAGCCAGTATATGTAACTTTTTGAAGAGTGATCCGATTTGCAAAAGGAACACATATTCTTGTTTCCCACAGTCTGAGAATGCCAAAACACCTTCAATTTTCAACTACGAACTTTCCATGAGGAGATAAAGCCAGTATATGTAACTTTTTGCACAGTGATCCGATTTGCAAAAGGAACACATATTCTTGTTTCCCACAGTCTGAGAATGCCAAAACACCTTCAATTTTCAACTACAAACTTTCCAAGAGTAGATAAAGCCAGTATATGTAACTTTTTGCACAGTGATCAGATTTGCAAAAGGAACACATATTCTTGTTTCCCACAGTCTGAGAATGCCAAAACACCTTCAATTTTCAACTATGAACTTTCCAAGAGGAGATAAAGCCAGTATATGTAACTTTTTGAAGAGTGATCCGATTTGCAAAAGGAACACATATTCTTGTTTCCCACAGTCTGAGAATGCCAAAACACCTTCAATTTTCAACTACGAACTTTCCATGAGGAGATAAAGCCAGTATATGTAACTTTTTGAAGAGTGATCCGATTTGCAAAAGGAACACATATTCTTGTTTCCCACAGTCTGAGAATGCCAAAACACCTTCAATTTTCAAGTACGAACTTTCCATGAGGAGATAAAGCCAGTATATGTAACTTTTTGAAGAGTGATCGGATTTGCAAAAGGAACACATATTCTTGTTTCCCACAGTCTGAGAATGCCAAAACACCTTCAATTTTCAAGTACGAACTTTCCATGAGGAGATAAAGCCAGTATATGTAACTTTTTGAAGAGTGATCCGATTTGCAAAAGGAACACATATTCTTGTTTCCCACAGTCTGAGAATGCCAAAACACCTTCAATTTTCAACTACGAACTTTCCATGAGGAGATAAAGCCAGTATATGTAACTTTTTGCACAGTGATCCGATTTGCAAAAGAAACACATATTCTTGTTTCCCACAGTCTGAGAATGCCAAAACACCTTCAATTTTCAATTTTCAACTTTGAACTTTCCATGAGGAGATAAAGCCAGTATATGTAACTTTTTGAAGAGTGATCCGATTTGCAAAAGGAACACATATTCTTGTTTCCCACAGTCTGAGAATGCCAAAAGACCTTCAATTTTCAACTACGAACTTTCCATGAGGAGATAAAGCCAGTATATGTAACTTTTTGAAGAGTGATCGGATTTGCAAAAGGAACACATATTCTTGTTTCCCACAGTCTGAGAATGCCAAAACACCTTCAATTTTCAACTACAAACTTTCCAAGAGTAGATAAAGCCAGTATATGTAACTTTTTGCACAGTGATCCGATTTGCAAAAGGAACACATATTCTTGTTTCCCACAGTCTGAGAATGCCAAAACACCTTCAATATTCAACTATGAGCTTTCCAAGAGGAGATAAAGCCAGTATATGTAACTTTTTGAAGAGTGATCCGATTTGCAAAAGGAACACATATTCTTGTTTCCCACAGTCTGAGAATGCCAAAACACCTTCAATTTTCAAGTACGAACTTTCCATGAGGAGATAAAGCCAGTATATGTAACTTTTTGAAGAGTGATCGGATTTGCAAAAGGAACACATATTCTTGTTTCCCACAGTCTGAGAATGCCAAAACACCTTCAATTTTCAACTACGAACTTTCCATGAGGAGATAAAGCCAGTATATGTAACTTTTTGAAGAGTGATCCGATTTGCAAAAGGAACACATATTCTTGTTTCCCACAGTCTGAGAATGCCAAAACACCTTCAATTTTCAACTATGAACTTTCCAAGAGGAGATAAAGCCAGTATATGTAACTTTTTGAAGAGTGATTCGATTTGCAAAAGGAACACATATTCTTGTTTCCCAGTCTGAGAATGCCAAAACACCTTCAATTTTCAACTACGAACTTTCCATGAGGAGATAAAGCCAGTGTATGTAACTTTTTGAAGAGTGATCCGATTTGCAAAAGGAACACATATTCTTGTTTCCCACAGTCTGACAATGCCAAAACACCTTCAATTTTCAGCTACGAACTTTCCATGAGGAGATAAAGCCAGTATATGTAACTTTTTGAAGAGTGATCGGATTTGCAAAAGAAACACATATTCTTGTTTCCCACAGTCTGAGAATGCCAAAACACCTTCAATTTTCAACTACGAACTTTCCATGAGGAGATAAAGCCAGTATATGTAACTTTTTGCACAGTGATCGGATTTGCAAAAGGAACACATATTCTTGTTTCCCACAGTGTGAGAATGCCAAAACACCTTCAATTTTCAACTACAAACTTTCCAAGAGTAGATAAAGCCAGTATATGTAACTTTTTGCACAGTGATCAGATTTGCAAAAGGAACACATATTCTTGTTTCCCACAGTCTGAGAATGCCAAAACACCTTCAATTTTCAACTATGAACTTTCCAAGAGGAGATAAAGCCAGTATATGTAACTTTTTGAAGAGTGATCCGATTTGCAAAAGGAACACATATTCTTGTTTCCCACAGTCTGAGAATGCCAAAACACCTTCAATTTTCAACTACGAACTTTCCATGAGGAGATAAAGCCAGTATATGTAACTTTTTGAAGAGTGATCGGATTTGCAAAAGGAACACATATTCTTGTTTCCCACAGTCCGAGAATGCCAAAACACCTTTAATTTTCAACTACGAACTTTCCATGAGGAGATAAAGCCAGTATATGTAACTTTTTGAAGAGTGATCGGATTTGCAAAAGGAACACATATTCTTGTTTCCCACAGTCCGAGAATGCCAAAACACCTTTAATTTTCAACTACGAACTTTCCATGAGGAGATAAAGCCAGTATATGTAACTTTTTGAAGAGTGATCCGATTTGCAAAAGGAACACATATTCTTGTTTCCCACAGTCTGAGAATGCCAAAACACCTTCAATTTTCAACTACGAACTTTCCATGAGGAGATAAAGCCAGTATATGTAACTTTTTGCACAGTGATCCGATTTGCAAAAGAAACACATATTCTTGTTTCCCACAGTCTGAGAATGCCAAAACACCTTCAATTTTCAACTACGAACTTTCCATGAGGAGATAAAGCCAGTATATGTAACTTTTTGAAGAGTGATCGGATTTGCAAAAGGAACACATATTCTTGTTTCCCACAGTCCGAGAATGCCAAAACACCTTCAATTTTCAACTACGAACTTTCCATGAGGAGATAAAGCCAGTATATGTAACTTTTTGAAGAGTGATCCGATTTGCAAAAGAAACACATATTCTTGTTTCCCACAGTCTGAGAATGCCAAAACACCTTCAATTCTCAACTACGAACTTTCCATGAGGAGATAAAGCCAGTATATGTAACTTTTTGAAGAGTGATCGGATTTGCAAAAGGAACACATATTCTTGTTTCCCACAGTCTGAGAATGCCAAAACACCTTCAATTTTCAAATACGAACTTTCCATGAGGAGATAAAGCCAGTATATGTAACTTTTTGAAGAGTGATCCGATCTGCAAAAGGAACACATATTCTTGTTTCCCATAGTCTGAGAATGCAAAAAAACCTTCAATTTTCAACTACGAACTTTCCAAGAGGAGATAAAGCCAGTATATGTAACTTTTTGAAGAGTGATCCGATTTGCAAAAGGAACACATATTCTTGTTTCCCACAGTCTGAGAATGCCAAAACACCTTCAATTTTCAACTACGAACTTTCCATGAGGAGATAAAGCCAGTATATGTAACTTTTTGAAGAGTGATCGGATTTGCAAAAGGAACACATATTCTTGTTTCCCACAGTCCGAGAATGCCAAAACACCTTTAATTTTCAACTACGAACTTTCCATGAGGAGATAAAGCCAGTATATGTAACTTTTTGAAGAGTGATCGGATTTGCAAAAGGAACACATATTCTTGTTTCCCACAGTCCGAGAATGCCAAAACACCTTTAATTTTCAACTACGAACTTTCCATGAGGAGATAAAGCCAGTATATGTAACTTTTTGAAGAGTGATCCGATTTGCAAAAGGAACACATATTCTTGTTTCCCACAGTCTGAGAATGCCAAAACACCTTCAATTTTCAAGTACGAACTTTCCATGAGGAGATAAAGCCAGTATATGTAACTTTTTGAAGAGTGATCGGATTTGCAAAAGGAACACATATTCTTGTTTCCCACAGTCTGAGAATGCCAAAACACCTTCAATTTTCAACTACGAACTTTCCATGAGGAGATAAAGCCAGTATATGTAACTTTTTGAAGAGTGATCCGATTTGCAAAAGGAACACATATTCTTGTTTCCCACAGTCTGAGAATGCCAAAACACCTTCAATTTTCAACTATGAACTTTCCAAGAGGAGATAAAGCCAGTATATGTAACTTTTTGAAGAGTGATTCGATTTGCAAAAGGAACACATATTCTTGTTTCCCAGTCTGAGAATGCCAAAACACCTTCAATTTTCAACTACGAACTTTCCATGAGGAGATAAAGCCAGTGTATGTAACTTTTTGAAGAGTGATCCGATTTGCAAAAGGAACACATATTCTTGTTTCCCACAGTCTGACAATGCCAAAACACCTTCAATTTTCAGCTACGAACTTTCCATGAGGAGATAAAGCCAGTATATGTAACTTTTTGAAGAGTGATCCGATTTGCAAAAGGAACACATATTCTTGTTTCCCACAGTCTGAGAATGCCAAAACACCTTCAATTTTCAACTACGAACTTTCCATGAGGAGATAAAGCCAGTATATGTAACTTTTTGAAGAGTGATCCGATTTGCAAAAGGAACACATATTCTTGTTTCCCACAGTCTGAGAATGCCAAAACACCTTCAATTTTCAACTACGAACTTTCCATGAGGAGATAAAGCCAGTATATGTAACTTTTTGCACAGTGATCCGATTTGCAAAAGAAACACATATTCTTGTTTCCCACAGTCTGAGAATGCCAAAACACCTTCAATTTTCAACTACGAACTTTCCATGAGGAGATAAAGCCAGTATATGTAACTTTTTGAAGAGTGATCGGATTTGCAAAAGGAACACATATTCTTGTTTCCCACAGTCTGAGAATGCCAAAACACCTTCAATTTTCAACTACGAACTTTCCATGAGGAGATAAAGCCAGTATATGTAACTTTTTGAAGAGTGATCCGATTTGCAAAAGAAACACATATTCTTGTTTCCCACAGTCTGAGAATGCCAAAACACCTTCAATTCTCAACTACGAACTTTCCATGAGGAGATAAAGCCAGTATATGTAACTTTTTGAAGAGTGATCGGATTTGCAAAAGGAACACATATTCTTGTTTCCCACAGTCTGAGAATGCCAAAACACCTTCAATTTTCAAATACGAACTTTCCATGAGGAGATAAAGCCAGTATATGTAACTTTTTGAAGAGTGATCCGATCTGCAAAAGGAACACATATTCTTGTTTCCCATAGTCTGAGAATGCAAAAAAACCTTCAATTTTCAACTACGAACTTTCCATGAGGAGATTAAGCCAGTATATGTAACTTTTTGAAGAGTGATCCGATTTGCAAAAGGAACACATATTCTTGTTTCCCACAGTCTGAGAATGCCAAAACACCTTGAATTTTCAACTACGAACTTTCCATGAGGAGATAAAGCCAGTATATGTAACTTTTTGAAGAGTGATCCGATTTGCAAAAGGAACACATATTCTTGTTTCCCACAGTCTGAGAATGCCAAAACACCTTCAATTTTCAACTACGAACTTTCCATGAGGAGATAAAGCCAGTATATGTAACTTTTTGCACAGTGATCAGATTTGCAAAAGAAACACATATTCTTGTTTCCCACAGTCTGAGAATGCCAAAACAGATTCAATTTTCAAATATGAACTTTGCATGAGGCGATAAAGCCAGTATATGTAACATTTTGAAGAGTGATCCGATTTGCAAAAGAAACACATATTCTTGTTTCCCACAGTCTGAGAATGCCAAAACACCTTCAATTTTCAACTTTGAACTTTCCATGAGGAGATAAAGCCAGTATATGTAACTTTTTGAAGAGTGATCCGATTTGCAAAAGGAACACATATTCTTGTTTCCCACAGTCTGAGAATGCCAAAACACCTTCAATTTTCAAGTACGAACTTTCCATGAGGAGATAAAGCCAGTATATGTAACTTTTTGAAGAGTGATCGGATTTGCAAAAGGAACACATATTCTTGTTTCCCACAGTCTGAGAATGCCAAAACACCTTCAATTTTCAACTACGAACTTTCCATGAGGAGATAAAGCCAGTATATGTAACTTTTTGAAGAGTGATCCGATTTGCAAAAGGAACACATATTCTTGTTTCCCACAGTCTGAGAATGCCAAAACACCTTCAATTTTCAACTACGAACTTTCCATGAGGAGATAAAGCCAGTATATGTAACTTTTTGAAGAGTGATCGGATTTGCAAAAGAAACACATATTCTTGTTTCCCACCGTCTGAGAATGCCAAAAGACCTTCAATTTTCAACTATGAACTTTCCATGAGGAGATAAAGCCAGTATATGTAACTTTTTGCACAGTGATCGGATTTGCAAAAGGAACACATATTCTTGTTTCCCACAGTCTGAGAATGCCAAAACACCTTCAATTTTCAACTACAAACTTTCCAAGAGTAGATAAAGCCAGTATATGTAACTTTTTGCACAGTGATCAGATTTGCAAAAGGAACACATATTCTTGTTTCCCACAGTCTGAGAATGCCAAAACACCTTCAATTTTCAACTATGAACTTTCCAAGAGGAGATAAAGCCAGTATATGTAACTTTTTGAAGAGTGATCCGATTTGCAAAAGGAACACATATTCTTGTTTCCCACAGTCTGAGAATGCCAAAACACCTTCAATTTTCAACTACGAACTTTCCATGAGGAGATAAAGCCAGTATATGTAACTTTTTGAAGAGTGATCCGATTTGCAAAAGGAACACATATTCTTGTTTCCCACAGTCTGAGAATGCCAAAACACCTTCAATTTTCAAGTACGAACTTTCCATGAGGAGATAAAGCCAGTATATGTAACTTTTTGAAGAGTGATCGGATTTGCAAAAGGAACACATATTCTTGTTTCCCACAGTCTGAGAATGCCAAAACAGCTTCAATTTTCAACTACGAACTTTCCATGAGGAGATAAAGCCAGTATATGTAACTTTTTGAAGAGTGATCCGATTTGCAAAAGGAACACATATTCTTGTTTCCCACAGTCTGAGAATGCCAAAACACCTTCAATTTTCAACTACGAACTTTCCATGAGGAGATAAAGCCAGTATATGTAACTTTTTGCACAGTGATCCGATTTGCAAAAGAAACACATATTCTTGTTTCCCACAGTCTGAGAATGCCAAAACACCTTCAATTTTCAACTTTGAACTTTCCATGAGGAGATAAAGCCAGTATATGTAACTTTTTGAAGAGTGATCCGATTTGCAAAAGGAGCACATATTCTTGTTTCCCACAGTCTGAGAATGCCAAAACACCTTCAATTTTCAACTACGAACTTTCCATGAGGAGATAAAGCCAGTATATGTAACTTTTTGCACAGTGATCCGATTTGCAAAAGGAACACATATTCTTGTTTCCCACAGTCCGAGAATGCCAAAACACCTTTAATTTTCAACTACGAACTTTCCATGAGGAGATAAAGCCAGTATATGTAACTTTTTGAAGAGTGATCCGATTTGCAAAAGGAACACATATTCTTGTTTCCTACAGTCTGAGAATGCCAAAACACCTTCAATTTTCAACTACGAACTTTCCATGAGGAGATAAAGCCAGTATATGTAACTTTTTGAAGAGTGATCCGATTTGCAAAAGAAACACATATTCTTGTTTCCAACAGTCTGAGAATGCCAAAAGACCTTCAATTTTCAACTATGAACTTTCCATGAGGAGATAAAGCCAGTATATGTAACTTTTTGCACAGTGATCGGATTTGCAAAAGGAACACATATTCTTGTTTCCCACAGTCTGAGAATGCCAAAACACCTTCAATTTTCAACTACAAACTTTCCAAGAGTAGATAAAGCCAGTATATGTAACTTTTTGCACAGTGATCAGATTTGCAAAAGGAACACATATTCTTGTTTCCCACAGTCTGAGAATGCCAAAACACCTTCAATTTTCAACTATGAACTTTCCAAGAGGAGATAAAGCCAGTATATGTAACTTTTTGAAGAGTGATCCGATTTGCAAAAGGAACACATATTCTTGTTTCCCACAGTCTGAGAATGCCAAAACACCTTCAATTTTCAACTACGAACTTTCCATGAGGAGATAAAGCCAGTATATGTAACTTTTTGAAGAGTGATCGGATTTGCAAAAGGAACACATATTCTTGTTTCCCACAGTCTGAGAATGCCAAAACACCTTCAATTTTCAAGTACGAACTTTCCATGAGGAGATAAAGCCAGTATATGTAACTTTTTGAAGAGTGATCGGATTTGCAAAAGGAACACATATTCTTGTTTCCCACAGTCTGAGAATGCCAAAACAGCTTCAATTTTCAACTACGAACTTTCCATGAGGAGATAAAGCCAGTATATGTAACTTTTTGAAGAGTGATCCGATTTGCAAAAGGAACACATATTCTTGTTTCCCACAGTCTGAGAATGCCAAAACACCTTCAATTTTCAACTACGAACTTTCCATGAGGAGATAAAGCCAGTATATGTAACTTTTTGCACAGTGATCCGATTTGCAAAAGAAACACATATTCTTGTTTCCCACAGTCTGAGAATGCCAAAACACCTTCAATTTTCAACTTTGAACTTTCCATGAGGAGATAAAGCCAGTATATGTAACTTTTTGAAGAGTGATCCGATTTGCAAAAGGAGCACATATTCTTGTTTCCCACAGTCTGAGAATGCCAAAACACCTTCAATTTTCAACTACGAACTTTCCATGAGGAGATAAAGCCAGTATATGTAACTTTTTGCACAGTGATCCGATTTGCAAAAGGAACACATATTCTTGTTTCCCACAGTCCGAGAATGCCAAAACACCTTTAATTTTCAACTACGAACTTTCCATGAGGAGATAAAGCCAGTATATGTAACTTTTTGAAGAGTGATCCGATTTGCAAAAGGAACACATATTCTTGTTTCCCACAGTCTGAGAATGCCAAAACACCTTCAATTTTCAACTACGAACTTTCCATGAGGAGATAAAGCCAGTATATGTAACTTTTTGAAGAGTGATCCGATTTGCAAAAGAAACACATATTCTTGTTTCCCACAGTCTGAGAATGCCAAAACACCTTCAATTTTCAACTACGAACTTTCCATGAGGAGATAAAGCCAGTATATGTAACTTTTTGCACAGTGATCAGATTTGCAAAAGGAACACATATTCTTGTTTCCCACAGTCTGAAAATGCCAAAACACCTTCAATTTTCAACTACGAACTTTCCATGAGGAGATAAAGCCAGTATATGTAACTTTTTGAAGAGTGATCGGATTTGCAAAAGAAACACATATTCTTGTTTCCCACAGTCTGAGAATGCCAAAAGACCTTCAATTTTCAACTATGAACTTTCCATGAGGAGATAAAGCCAGTATATGTAACTTTTTGCACAGTGATCGGATTTGCAAAAGGAACACATATTCTTGTTTCCCACAGTCTGAGAATGCCAAAACACCTTCAATTTTCAACTACGAACTTTCCATGAGGAGATAAAGCCAGTATATGTAACTTTTTGCACAGTGATCCGATTTGCAAAAGAAACACATATTCTTGTTTCCCACAGTCTGAGAATGCCAAAACACCTTCAATTTTCAACTTTGAACTTTCCATGAGGAGATAAAGCCAGTATATGTAACTTTTTGCACAGTGATCCGATTTGCAAAAGAAACACATATTCTTGTTTCCCACAGTCTGAGAATGCCAAAACACCTTCAATTTTCAACTTTGAACTTTCCATGAGGAGATAAAGCCAGTATATGTAACTTTTTGAAGAGTGATCCGATTTGCAAAAGGAGCACATATTCTTGTTTCCCACAGTCTGAGAATGCCAAAACACCTTTAATTTTCAACTACGAACTTTCCATGAGGAGATAAAGCCAGTATATGTAACTTTTTGAAGAGTGATCCGATTTGCAAAAGGAACACATATTCTTGTTTCCTACAGTCTGAGAATGCCAAAACACCTTCAATTTTCAACTACGAACTTTCCATGAGGAGATAAAGCCAGTATATGTAACTTTTTGAAGAGTGATCCGATTTGCAAAAGAAACACATATTCTTGTTTCCAACAGTCTGAGAATGCCAAAAGACCTTCAATTTTCAACTATGAACTTTCCATGAGGAGATAAAGCCAGTATATGTAACTTTTTGCACAGTGATCGGATTTGCAAAAGGAACACATATTCTTGTTTCCCACAGTCTGAGAATGCCAAAACACCTTCAATTTTCAACTACAAACTTTCCAAGAGTAGATAAAGCCAGTATATGTAACTTTTTGCACAGTGATCAGATTTGCAAAAGGAACACATATTCTTGTTTCCCACAGTCTGAGAATGCCAAAACACCTTCAATTTTCAACTATGAACTTTCCAAGAGGAGATAAAGCCAGTATATGTAACTTTTTGAAGAGTGATCCGATTTGCAAAAGGAACACATATTCTTGTTTCCCACAGTCTGAGAATGCCAAAACACCTTCAATTTTCAACTACGAACTTTCCATGAGGAGATAAAGCCAGTATATGTAACTTTTTGAAGAGTGATCGGATTTGCAAAAGGAACACATATTCTTGTTTCCCACAGTCTGAGAATGCCAAAACACCTTCAATTTTCAAGTACGAACTTTCCATGAGGAGATAAAGCCAGTATATGTAACTTTTTGAAGAGTGATCGGATTTGCAAAAGGAACACATATTCTTGTTTCCCACAGTCTGAGAATGCCAAAACAGCTTCAATTTTCAACTACGAACTTTCCATGAGGAGATAAAGCCAGTATATGTAACTTTTTGAAGAGTGATCCGATTTGCAAAAGGAACACATATTCTTGTTTCCCACAGTCTGAGAATGCCAAAACACCTTCAATTTTCAACTACGAACTTTCCATGAGGAGATAAAGCCAGTATATGTAACTTTTTGCACAGTGATCCGATTTGCAAAAGAAACACATATTCTTGTTTCCCACAGTCTGAGAATGCCAAAACACCTTCAATTTTCAACTTTGAACTTTCCATGAGGAGATAAAGCCAGTATATGTAACTTTTTGAAGAGTGATCCGATTTGCAAAAGGAGCACATATTCTTGTTTCCCACAGTCTGAGAATGCCAAAACACCTTCAATTTTCAACTACGAACTTTCCATGAGGAGATAAAGCCAGTATATGTAACTTTTTGCACAGTGATCCGATTTGCAAAAGGAACACATATTCTTGTTTCCCACAGTCCGAGAATGCCAAAACACCTTTAATTTTCAACTACGAACTTTCCATGAGGAGATAAAGCCAGTATATGTAACTTTTTGAAGAGTGATCCGATTTGCAAAAGGAACACATATTCTTGTTTCCCACAGTCTGAGAATGCCAAAACACCTTCAATTTTCAACTACGAACTTTCCATGAGGAGATAAAGCCAGTATATGTAACTTTTTGAAGAGTGATCCGATTTGCAAAAGAAACACATATTCTTGTTTCCCACAGTCTGAGAATGCCAAAACACCTTCAATTTTCAACTACGAACTTTCCATGAGGAGATAAAGCCAGTATATGTAACTTTTTGCACAGTGATCAGATTTGCAAAAGGAACACATATTCTTGTTTCCCACAGTCTGAAAATGCCAAAACACCTTCAATTTTCAACTACGAACTTTCCATGAGGAGATAAAGCCAGTATATGTAACTTTTTGAAGAGTGATCGGATTTGCAAAAGAAACACATATTCTTGTTTCCCACAGTCTGAGAATGCCAAAAGACCTTCAATTTTCAACTATGAACTTTCCATGAGGAGATAAAGCCAGTATATGTAACTTTTTGCACAGTGATCGGATTTGCAAAAGGAACACATATTCTTGTTTCCCACAGTCTGAGAATGCCAAAACACCTTCAATTTTCAACTACAAACTTTCCATGAGGAGATAAAGCCAGTATATGTAACTTTTTGCACAGTGATCAGATTTGCAAAAGGAACACATATTCTTGTTTCCCACAGTCTGAGAATGCCAAAACACCTTCAATATTCAACTATGAACTTTCCAAGAGGAGATAAAGCCAGTATATGTAACTTTTTGAAGAGTGATCCGATTTGCAAAAGGAACACATATTCTTGTTTCCCACAGTCTGAGAATGCCAAAACACCTTCAATTTTCAACTACGAACTTTCCATGAGGAGATAAAGCCAGTATATGTAACTTTTTGCACAGTGATCAGATTTGCAAAAGAAACACATATTCTTGTTTCCCACAGTCTGAGAATGCCAAAACAGATTCAATTTTCAAATATGAACTTTGCATGAGGAGATAAAGCCAGTATATGTAACATTTTGAAGAGTGATCCGATTTGCAAAAGAAACACATATTCTTGTTTCCCACAGTCTGAGAATGCCAAAACACCTTCAATTTTCAACTTTGAACTTTCCATGAGGAGATAAAGCCAGTATATGTAACTTTTTGAAGAGTGATCCGATTTGCAAAAGGAACACATATTCTTGTTTCCCACAGTCTGAGAATGCCAAAACACCTTCAATTTTCAACTACGAACTTTCCATGAGGAGATAAAGCCAGTATATGTAACTTTTTGAAGAGTGATCGGATTTGCAAAAGGAACACATATTCTTGTTTCCCACAGTCCGAGAATGCCAAAACACCTTTAATTTTCAACTACGAACTTTCCATGAGGAGATAAAGCCAGTATATGTAACTTTTTGAAGAGTGATCCGATTTGCAAAAGGAACACATATTCTTGTTTCCCACAGTCTGAGAATGCCAAAACACCTTCAATTTTCAACTACGAACTTTCCATGAGGAGATAAAGCCAGTATATGTAACTTTTTGAAGAGTGATCCGATTTGCAAAAGGAACACATATTCTTGTTTCCCACAGTCTGAGAATGCCAAAACACCTTCAATTTTCAAGTACGAACTTTCCATGAGGAGATAAAGCCAGTATATGTAACTTTTTGAAGAGTGATCGGATTTGCAAAAGGAACACATATTCTTGTTTCCCACAGTCTGAGAATGCCAAAACAGCTTCAATTTTCAACTACGAACTTTCCATGAGGAGATAAAGCCAGTATATGTAACTTTTTGAAGAGTGATCCGATTTGCAAAAGGAACACATATTCTTGTTTCCCACAGTCTGAGAATGCCAAAACACCTTCAATTTTCAACTACGAACTTTCCATGAGGAGATAAAGCCAGTATATGTAACTTTTTGCACAGTGATCCGATTTGCAAAAGAAACACATTCTTGTTTCCCACAGTCTGAGAATGCCAAAACACCTTCAATTTTCAACTTTGAACTTTCCATGAGGAGATAAAGCCAGTATATGTAACTTTTTGAAGAGTGATCCGATTTGCAAAAGGAGCACATATTCTTGTTTCCCACAGTCTGAGAATGCCAAAACACCTTCAATTTTCAACTACGAACTTTCCATGAGGAGATAAAGCCAGTATATGTAACTTTTTGCACAGTGATCCGATTTGCAAAAGGAACACATATTCTTGTTTCCCACAGTCCGAGAATGCCAAAACACCTTTAATTTTCAACTACGAACTTTCCATGAGGAGATAAAGCCAGTATATGTAACTTTTTGAAGAGTGATCCGATTTGCAAAAGGAACACATATTCTTGTTTCCTACAGTCTGAGAATGCCAAAACACCTTCAATTTTCAACTACGAACTTTCCATGAGGAGATAAAGCCAGTATATGTAACTTTTTGAAGAGTGATCCGATTTGCAAAAGAAACACATATTCTTGTTTCCAACAGTCTGAGAATGCCAAAAGACCTTCAATTTTCAACTATGAACTTTCCATGAGGAGATAAAGCCAGTATATGTAACTTTTTGCACAGTGATCGGATTTGCAAAAGGAACACATATTCTTGTTTCCCACAGTCTGAGAATGCCAAAACACCTTCAATTTTCAACTACAAACTTTCCAAGAGTAGATAAAGCCAGTATATGTAACTTTTTGCACAGTGATCAGATTTGCAAAAGGAACACATATTCTTGTTTCCCACAGTCTGAGAATGCCAAAACACCTTCAATTTTCAACTATGAACTTTCCAAGAGGAGATAAAGCCAGTATATGTAACTTTTTGAAGAGTGATCCGATTTGCAAAAGGAACACATATTCTTGTTTCCCACAGTCTGAGAATGCCAAAACACCTTCAATTTTCAACTACGAACTTTCCATGAGGAGATAAAGCCAGTATATGTAACTTTTTGAAGAGTGATCGGATTTGCAAAAGGAACACATATTCTTGTTTCCCACAGTCTGAGAATGCCAAAACACCTTCAATTTTCAAGTACGAACTTTCCATGAGGAGATAAAGCCAGTATATGTAACTTTTTGAAGAGTGATCGGATTTGCAAAAGGAACACATTTTCTTGTTTCCCACAGTCTGAGAATGCCAAAACAGCTTCAATTTTCAACTACGAACTTTCCATGAGGAGATAAAGCCAGTATATGTAACTTTTTGAAGAGTGATCCGATTTGCAAAAGGAACACATATTCTTGTTTCCCACAGTCTGAGAATGCCAAAACACCTTCAATTTTCAACTACGAACTTTCCATGAGGAGATAAAGCCAGTATATGTAACTTTTTGCACAGTGATCCGATTTGCAAAAGAAACACATATTCTTGTTTCCCACAGTCTGAGAATGCCAAAACACCTTCAATTTTCAACTTTGAACTTTCCATGAGGAGATAAAGCCAGTATATGTAACTTTTTGAAGAGTGATCCGATTTGCAAAAGGAGCACATATTCTTGTTTCCCACAGTCTGAGAATGCCAAAACACCTTCAATTTTCAACTACGAACTTTCCATGAGGAGATAAAGCCAGTATATGTAACTTTTTGCACAGTGATCCGATTTGCAAAAGGAACACATATTCTTGTTTCCCACAGTCCGAGAATGCCAAAACACCTTTAATTTTCAACTACGAACTTTCCATGAGGAGATAAAGCCAGTATATGTAACTTTTTGAAGAGTGATCCGATTTGCAAAAGGAACACATATTCTTGTTTCCCACAGTCTGAGAATGCCAAAACACCTTCAATTTTCAACTACGAACTTTCCATGAGGAGATAAAGCCAGTATATGTAACTTTTTGAAGAGTGATCCGATTTGCAAAAGAAACACATATTCTTGTTTCCCACAGTCTGAGAATGCCAAAACACCTTCAATTTTCAACTACGAACTTTCCATGAGGAGATAAAGCCAGTATATGTAACTTTTTGCACAGTGATCAGATTTGCAAAAGGAACACATATTCTTGTTTCCCACAGTCTGAAAATGCCAAAACACCTTCAATTTTCAACTACGAACTTTCCATGAGGAGATAAAGCCAGTATATGTAACTTTTTGAAGAGTGATCGGATTTGCAAAAGAAACACATATTCTTGTTTCCCACAGTCTGAGAATGCCAAAAGACCTTCAATTTTCAACTATGAACTTTCCATGAGGAGATAAAGCCAGTATATGTAACTTTTTGCACAGTGATCGGATTTGCAAAAGGAACACATATTCTTGTTTCCCACAGTCTGAGAATGCCAAAACACCTTCAATTTTCAACTACAAACTTTCCATGAGGAGATAAAGCCAGTATATGTAACTTTTTGCACAGTGATCAGATTTGCAAAAGGAACACATATTCTTGTTTCCCACAGTCTGAGAATGCCAAAACACCTTCAATATTCAACTATGAACTTTCCAAGAGGAGATAAAGCCAGTATATGTAACTTTTTGAAGAGTGATCCGATTTGCAAAAGGAACACATATTCTTGTTTCCCACAGTCTGAGAATGCCAAAACACCTTCAATTTTCAACTACGAACTTTCCATGAGGAGATAAAGCCAGTATATGTAACTTTTTGCACAGTGATCAGATTTGCAAAAGAAACACATATTCTTGTTTCCCACAGTCTGAGAATGCCAAAACAGATTCAATTTTCAAATATGAACTTTGCATGAGGAGATAAAGCCAGTATATGTAACATTTTGAAGAGTGATCCGATTTGCAAAAGAAACACATATTCTTGTTTCCCACAGTCTGAGAATGCCAAAACACCTTCAATTTTCAACTTTGAACTTTCCATGAGGAGATAAAGCCAGTATATGTAACTTTTTGAAGAGTGATCCGATTTGCAAAAGGAACACATATTCTTGTTTCCCACAGTCTGAGAATGCCAAAACACCTTCAATTTTCAACTACGAACTTTCCATGAGGAGATAAAGCCAGTATATGTAACTTTTTGAAGAGTGATCGGATTTGCAAAAGGAACACATATTCTTGTTTCCCACAGTCCGAGAATGCCAAAACACCTTTAATTTTCAACTACGAACTTTCCATGAGGAGATAAAGCCAGTATATGTAACTTTTTGAAGAGTGATCCGATTTGCAAAAGGAACACATATTCTTGTTTCCCACAGTCTGAGAATGCCAAAACACCTTCAATTTTCAACTACGAACTTTCCATGAGGAGATAAAGCCAGTATATGTAACTTTTTGCACAGTGATCAGATTTGTAAAAGGAACACATATTCTTGTTTCCCACAGTCTGAGAATGCCAAAACACCTTCAATTTTATACTACGAACTTTCCATGAGGAGATAAAGCCAGTATATGTAACTTTTTGCACAGTGATCCGATTTGCAAAAGAAACACATATTCTTGTTTCCCACAGTCTGAGAATGCCAAAACACCTTCAATTTTCAACTACGAACTTTCCATGAGGAGATAAAGCCAGTATATGTAACTTTTTGAAGAGTGATCGGATTTGCAAAAGAAACACATATTCTTGTTTCCCACAGTCTGAGAATGCCAAAAGACCTTCAATTTTCAACTATGAACTTTCCATGAGGAGATAAAGCCAGTATATGTAACTTTTTGCACAGTGATCGGATTTGCAAAAGGAACACATATTCTTGTTTCCCACAGTCTGAGAATGCCAAAACACCTTCAATTTTCAACTACAAACTTTCCAAGAGTAGATAAAGCCAGTATATGTAACTTTTTGCACAGTGATCAGATTTGCAAAAGGAACACATATTCCTGTTTCCCACAGTCTGAGAATGCCAAAACACCTTCAATTTTCAACTATGAACTTTCCAAGAGGAGATAAAGCCAGTATATGTAACTTTTTGAAGAGTGATCCGATTTGCAAAAGGAACACATATTCTTGTTTCCCACAGTCTGAGAATGCCAAAACACCTTCAATTTTCAACTACGAACTTTCCATGAGGAGATAAAGCCAGTATATGTAACTTTTTGAAGAGTGATCCGATTTGCAAAAGAAACACATATTCTTGTTTCCCACAGTCTGAGAATGCCAAAACACCTTCAATTTTCAACTACGAACTTTCCATGAGGAGATAAAGCCAGTATATGTAACTTTTTGCACAGTGATCAGATTTGCAAAAGGAACACATATTCTTGTTTCCCACAGTCTGAAAATGCCAAAACACCTTCAATTTTCAACTACGAACTTTCCATGAGGAGATAAAGCCAGTATATGTAACTTTTTGAAGAGTGATCGGATTTGCAAAAGAAACACATATTCTTGTTTCCCACAGTCTGAGAATGCCAAAAGACCTTCAATTTTCAACTATGAACTTTCCATGAGGAGATAAAGCCAGTATATGTAACTTTTTGCACAGTGATCGGATTTGCAAAAGGAACACATATTCTTGTTTCCCACAGTCTGAGAATGCCAAAACACCTTCAATTTTCAACTACAAACTTTCCATGAGGAGATAAAGCCAGTATATGTAACTTTTTGCACAGTGATCAGATTTGCAAAAGGAACACATATTCTTGTTTCCCACAGTCTGAGAATGCCAAAACACCTTCAATATTCAACTATGAACTTTCCAAGAGGAGATAAAGCCAGTATATGTAACTTTTTGAAGAGTGATCCGATTTGCAAAAGGAACACATATTCTTGTTTCCCACAGTCTGAGAATGCCAAAACACCTTCAATTTTCAACTACGAACTTTCCATGAGGAGATAAAGCCAGTATATGTAACTTTTTGCACAGTGATCAGATTTGCAAAAGAAACACATATTCTTGTTTCCCACACTCTGAGAATGCCAAAACAGATTCAATTTTCAAATATGAACTTTCCATGAGGAGATAAAGCCAGTATATGTAACTTTTTGAAGAGTGATCCGATTTGTAAAAGGAACACATATTCTTGTTTCCCACAGTCTGAGAATGCCAAAACACCTTCAATTTTATACTACGAACTTTCCATGAGGAGATAAAGCCAGTATATGTAACTTTTTGCACAGTGATCCGATTTGCAAAAGAAACACATATTCTTGTTTCCCACAGTCTGAGAATGCCAAAACACCTTCAATTTTCAACTACGAACTTTCCATGAGGAGATAAAGCCAGTATATGTAACTTTTTGAAGAGTGATCGGATTTGCAAAAGAAACACATATTCTTGTTTCCCACAGTCTGAGAATGCCAAAAGACCTTCAATTTTCAACTATGAACTTTCCATGAGGAGATAAAGCCAGTATATGTAACTTTTTGCACAGTGATCGGATTTGCAAAAGGAACACATATTCTTGTTTCCCACAGTCTGAGAATGCCAAAACACCTTCAATTTTCAACTACAAACTTTCCAAGAGTAGATAAAGCCAGTATATGTAACTTTTTGCACAGTGATCAGATTTGCAAAAGGAACACATATTCCTGTTTCCCACAGTCTGAGAATGCCAAAACACCTTCAATTTTCAACTATGAACTTTCCAAGAGGAGATAAAGCCAGTATATGTAACTTTTTGAAGAGTGATCCGATTTGCAAAAGGAACACATATTCTTGTTTCCCACAGTCTGAGAATGCCAAAACACCTTCAATTTTCAACTACGAACTTTCCATGAGGAGATAAAGCCAGTATATGTAACTTTTTGAAGAGTGATCCGATTTGCAAAAGAAACACATATTCTTGTTTCCCACAGTCTGAGAATGCCAAAACACCTTCAATTTTCAACTACGAACTTTCCATGAGGAGATAAAGCCAGTATATGTAACTTTTTGCACAGTGATCAGATTTGCAAAAGGAACACATATTCTTGTTTCCCACAGTCTGAAAATGCCAAAACACCTTCAATTTTCAACTACGAACTTTCCATGAGGAGATAAAGCCAGTATATGTAACTTTTTGAAGAGTGATCGGATTTGCAAAAGAAACACATATTCTTGTTTCCCACAGTCTGAGAATGCCAAAAGACCTTCAATTTTCAACTATGAACTTTCCATGAGGAGATAAAGCCAGTATATGTAACTTTTTGCACAGTGATCGGATTTGCAAAAGGAACACATATTCTTGTTTCCCACAGTCTGAGAATGCCAAAACACCTTCAATTTTCAACTACAAACTTTCCATGAGGAGATAAAGCCAGTATATGTAACTTTTTGCACAGTGATCAGATTTGCAAAAGGAACACATATTCTTGTTTCCCACAGTCTGAGAATGCCAAAACACCTTCAATATTCAACTATGAACTTTCCAAGAGGAGATAAAGCCAGTATATGTAACTTTTTGAAGAGTGATCCGATTTGCAAAAGGAACACATATTCTTGTTTCCCACAGTCTGAGAATGCCAAAACACCTTCAATTTTCAACTACGAACTTTCCATGAGGAGATAAAGCCAGTATATGTAACTTTTTGCACAGTGATCAGATTTGCAAAAGAAACACATATTCTTGTTTCCCACAGTCTGAGAATGCCAAAACAGATTCAATTTTCAAATATGAACTTTGCATGAGGAGATAAAGCCAGTATATGTAACATTTTGAAGAGTGATCCGATTTGCAAAAGAAACACATATTCTTGTTTCCCACAGTCTGAGAATGCCAAAACACCTTCAATTTTCAACTTTGAACTTTCCATGAGGAGATAAAGCCAGTATATGTAACTTTTTGAAGAGTGATCCGATTTGCAAAAGGAACACATATTCTTGTTTCCCACAGTCTGAGAATGCCAAAACACCTTCAATTTTCAACTACGAACTTTCCATGAGGAGATAAAGCCAGTATATGTAACTTTTTGAAGAGTGATCGGATTTGCAAAAGGAACACATATTCTTGTTTCCCACAGTCCGAGAATGCCAAAACACCTTTAATTTTCAACTACGAACTTTCCATGAGGAGATAAAGCCAGTATATGTAACTTTTTGAAGAGTGATCCGATTTGCAAAAGGAACACATATTCTTGTTTCCCACAGTCTGAGAATGCCAAAACACCTTCAATTTTCAACTACGAACTTTCCATGAGGAGATAAAGCCAGTATATGTAACTTTTTGAAGAGTGATCCGATTTGTAAAAGGAACACATATTCTTGTTTCCCACAGTCTGAGAATGCCAAAACACCTTCAATTTTATACTACGAACTTTCCATGAGGAGATAAAGCCAGTATATGTAACTTTTTGCACAGTGATCCGATTTGCAAAAGAAACACATATTCTTGTTTCCCACAGTCTGAGAATGCCAAAACACCTTCAATTTTCAACTACGAACTTTCCATGAGGAGATAAAGCCAGTATATGTAACTTTTTGAAGAGTGATCGGATTTGCAAAAGAAACACATATTCTTGTTTCCCACAGTCTGAGAATGCCAAAAGACCTTCAATTTTCAACTATGAACTTTCCATGAGGAGATAAAGCCAGTATATGTAACTTTTTGCACAGTGATCGGATTTGCAAAAGGAACACATATTCTTGTTTCCCACAGTCTGAGAATGCCAAAACACCTTCAATTTTCAACTACAAACTTTCCAAGAGTAGATAAAGCCAGTATATGTAACTTTTTGCACAGTGATCAGATTTGCAAAAGGAACACATATTCCTGTTTCCCACAGTCTGAGAATGCCAAAACACCTTCAATTTTCAACTATGAACTTTCCAAGAGGAGATAAAGCCAGTATATGAAATGAGAAATGAAACGTGAAGGGCAAAATTTAAAACAATTTTTTAATTATTTTAAATAATTAAATGGAATTGTTAAATTGTACCACAGTGAGTTGCCCTGTGGCAAGTTGGCCATGGCGAGCTCTGCCGCAACGAGTTGGCTGTGGCAAGTTGTCCCATTCTCCTTCGAAATGCTACATTGGAGAAATAGGTAGTGCTGTCCTGCTCAGCCATAGTCTCCCTACCTGCAATATCGAGACTCTCCATGTCAGTCATGTGTACAAGAACAAGAGATGCTGCCAAAGTCTTCTCGCCTGCAGTACCTACAACTGTCTGCAGGAAAGAGATGCCGCATGTGTGTGTCTGAGAGAAAGAGAGAGAGACACTGCCTGGCTTCCCCATCTGTAGTACTTGGGCTGTCCTTGCCGACATGCACCTGCCTTTCTCTTTTTGAGTCGAATCTCACGGCCAGTCAACTGTCCATTATTTTAAGTACTACAGGCAGCCCATTCATATCTAGGGGTTGTTCGTAAGCCAGAGGTTCATAGCCTGAGGACTTTCTGTACTTCTAAAACCTCTTTTGGTTTTAGCCTACACTTGAATTAAATTTATTAGTTTCTGTGATGTTTGAAAATCAACAGTTATCATGGCTGTAAATTTGGAAAGGATTTATGTGCCATTCATTGCAGAATTGACTAAGTTGTGGCATCTTTTAACAGTTTGTTATTTAAATATTTATCACAAAGAAAGCCACCTGCTCTTGAAACAATTCTTACATTATATGTCTAATGTGTAGAATGATTTTTCACTTTTTATCCTATTCTTGTCCCCAGGACAATTGAGATCTGCTATGTTTAATTTTAACTTTTTATTCTTTTATGCTATATAGCCAAGCTCTTAATTGTTTCTCACCAAACTCGTTTTGTTTGAATTCTTCTGGAGAAAATTCTTCATGTAAGTGTTGTTAAAACATGATGCCCAGAACATGATTTAGCATTTGACCTGAGCAACATAGACAATGCTGCCGCAGGGATTATTATTTCTCGTGTTCTGGGTATCATGCTATTATTAAAGTAGCCTGAAATTTTCTTGTTTTTTAGATACTGTTTGCTATTCAACTTACAATCACCTAAATTGGCTAGATATTTTTCACATATAACATTGCCAATATAGATCTTTCTGTATACTTTCTTTTTTGTGGGACATTGTTTTTATCTCTTTTTGATTTCCATCTGCTATTCTAGCTACTCAAGATATGTTTTAATCTTGATAGCACATTTTATGTGGGATTTCAACTCGCATATGTTAAATTTTGCAGCCAAGATTCGTGAACAAGAGCGGCTAGACATGCTTCACCGCTACAAGGCGGAAAAAGAACTTCGCAAGTTGAAGGAGCAAAGAGAGAAGCCTATTTTTAAATGTGGAAAATTCAAACCAGATCTCCCCATCTTTTTATCTACTACATCACAGATTCCAGCATTGAACAAATCAAAAGAGAAAGTGAGAATAACTTAATATTTAAGTTGAGCTCCAATGCATCTTGCATTCCTTTACCAAGTTGCCTGAAACAGCTAATTAATATGTTGGGTTAATAAAGCATGAATTGAACTTCATAAGTCTCTGAACTTCTTAAATACTTCAGGCTTTTCCATTTTTTGTTCGTTTTTCCATATTTAGAACTGGAAATTAGATTAGAAGCATATTTCTGGTTTTATAGGTAGTCCTTGCTTAATGACTAATTTGTTCAGTGACTGTTGAAATTATGACAGCAGTGTGCAGAGGGATTTATGACCCATGCCTGAATTTATGGTTGTCGCAGGGCCTCCATGTTCATATAATTGCAATCTGGAAATTTGGCAATCCATTTGCATTTACAATAGGTTGACATGCCTACCGCGATCATGTGATCTATCATTCACAATCTTCCCTGCTGGCTTCCTTAGAAAGTCAATTGAAAAGCCAACAGGGAAAATTGCAAGCATCTGCCGCCTGCCAGGAGGACTTCCTCTGGTTTCTAGGGGCTGGCTGACAAGGATCTGTCCTGAAACCATAGCAGGATGTTAGCATTGTATATTTGCAGCACAGGGCATTTGCAGCCAGCCCTGGGAACCAGAGGGAGTTCTCTTGTATCTGGGACCTGGATGTAAACACCCCATGCTGCAAATACTCCATCGATTTAGGATGGACTTTTTTCAGTCTGTATGGAATCATGCACTGGGTTGGAAGAATGAAGAGGTCTTTGTGGCCACCATTTCATTTCTCCAGCCCAGCACATGAGTTCCTGTCAATGCATGGTGGTGTCCTCCCTGTCCTCCTTCAGCAGAGAGCTCTTTTACCCCACTTAACAACCCACGTGGTCATTTGAAGCCTGCAACTTGTAGAACTGGGGTTGCAATCTTTGAGTAAGCAATCACAGGGGCATCTTGCTTAATGACTATTTCACTCAACAGCTGAGATTCCAGTCCCAATTGTAATAAACCCAAGGCTACTTGTAGTTCAGTGGATAATAATAGCTTCTATGGATCAGAAAGGGAAAAGCAGATTTGTGTATAAAGTAGGTAGGAAAAGTTACATCAGTTTACAATAACCAGATCATGGTCTTGTTGTTATGTGGGATTCCATAACGCTCATCAGAATATTCCCAAGAAAGCAAAGTCTTTAAATTGATTCATTATCAGATTGCCTTATTTAAAATCAAAAGGAATTATGAATAAATTTCCAATTTTCAAGGGAAGGAATGATAAGATAAATACATGGTTGGCTCACAAACAAGCTTTTTTCCTAATCACTTCCCAAATAGGTAGAATGTGTTTCATCGAAGCAAATAGAGACTTGATATTCTGCTCTGGTTACATGATCAGGCTAAGAAAAAGCAGTTTCTCTATGATTAACCAATTTGGTTAAATGGAAAAAGTCTACATTTTCTGTGTTAGATGGCTTCTCTGGTTTAAATAATCCAAGTTTCATTGAGTTGGTGCAAAATGTTTTATTCTGTACAGTATTTCATAGCTGTTAATATGATTTTGTGAAATGATTCTAGCAGCTCATCCTATTTAATTTTACATTAGACAGTATTTTGTAGCATTAGATTATACTTTATATTCTGTTACTTTAGATTTAAACCATTGGGGAGGACAAATATTATTGAAATTGCATTTGACCATGAATTTGATTCCATGATATTGAGCCAGTAATGCATACATATGCATATATATATATGCATAGGGACTTTTATGAGAAAAATGCCAAGGTGCATATGTAGGCTACTCAAAATATTTGGAAGAAAGGATAAAATAAAACTAATCACCAATACATGAAAGGGGATATTATTTATTGTACAAAAGTGTGGAAAATTCTGTTGGAATGGGGTAATTGAGCAGTTTATGTGAACATAGGGTTTTTCAGTTTCCTTTATATTTACTTTAAATATTTTATTTGAACAATTTTATAAATCGTTTTTAGAGAACTCCTGAAAGGCACATATTGAAATATAAATAGACAGTCAAATAACGGTAATTAAGAAAATAAATAACCCAAGAGCAAAATAAGATATTTAAAAAGTTGTGTGAGAATTCCTAAATGCTTCTAGATTCTTCCAAAAACATTTCTTACTAAAAGGTACACATATAATGTGGAGATTGGAATTTGCTCATTCTTATTTCTGGATTGTTCCTAGGAAGCTCCTATTGTCATGCGAGTTACAAGGTCAAAAACAAAATTGCCAGAACCAAAGAAGCCACAGCTATCATCGGTTTGTGTTACATATTTGTTTTTGATCATATAGTATTTGCATGTTACAGGTGATCCTCGACAGTTCACTTATCGACCATTCGATGTTACGACATAACCCTCCCCCCAAGTATTTATAACACAGTCCCGGAGTTACGAATGTTGCAGAATCACAGCAATCATTCACCCTGCAATATTCGCCCCGCTTATTACCCCCACCCCCACCCCGGGCCGGGTCTCCACAGGCACTAGGCCTGTGGAGACTCACCTTACAAAGTTCTTGCAAGCTGTTTCCCCTCCAGCCTCTTTGTCCCAGTTTCTTTGCCTGTTCCTGGCACTTCAAAAGCAGAGCAGTGAGAATAGAGGGAGAGTGGGACAAACATGCCCTGCCAGCTTGCGATCTCCCTCTAGGCTCCGGTCGTCTTTGCAAAAAGCCCTTGCTGCCGAAAATGGAGCCGGGGAGAGACACATTTTGAAATGCCCGCTTTTTTTTTTTTAATGCTTCCTGTTTGATAGTAGAGATTTAAGTCACACACCAGGTGACTAAACAAAAAGGTTTAAAGGGCTGGATCAAAAACAGGTCACTGATGGAGTAAATAGCTAGTCGACATCTGCTTATTGGCAAGAATTAAATGAATAACACAGTGCGATTGCTATCTTTTGTAAAAAAGAGGTGTGTATTTACATTTATATTTCTTTTTTTAGGTTGCATCCAGCTACACCAGTAAGGCCCGCAGTCGGCAGATAGCTCAGCAAGAAAAGAAGCAGATTTACAAAGACAAGACTTCCAAAGAAGAGAATAAAGGTCTGAGTTCTTTGTCCTTATTTAAAAAGGGCTTTGGTGGCTCTTGTGAATTTTGGTGAGGAAATAGCCAAAGGTTGGTAAGGCAGTTTCACACCACTGTGGAGCAGGAAATACATGATAACTGTAGTGTATGTTCTGCAGTAGTTTTAGTACCAAAATAACTAGAAAATCCCAGCCCTGACCAATTGCATTACATGGCCCAATCAATTTTGTTTCACTTTTGTCCTGTAAAAAAAAAAAGAGATAAGTATCCTTGCCTTATACACAGAACATCTAAGATTTTAGTGATTGAACAGCTTTTCTCATTTTTCAGAGATGCAGTCCGCCATCTCAAGAATCACACATGGAAGAACGACAAGAGCAACAGTGGCAGCTAAGTCAAGAATATCACAAGCATCACAACCAACTATAATTTCAGGTGGGTGAAATTGTACTAAAGTCCTTTACATGGACAACTAAAGGTAAACATTTCCTTGATGCAGGTTCGAATTCTGGTGACATATGAGCACAGCCATGCAATTTCCTTGGTTTGTCATTGCCTACTTCTGGGATGTTATTTCAGTTTCCCAGTTTTGCTTTCAGTCTGTGTTTTTTTGATGGTTCTCTATCCAATTTATAATCGGGCATCACCTCACTGATCTACTAAGCGCAAATAAAATAATATGGGTGATGCCACCTGCTTGATAATTTTGCTGTAGGCTTTCTTGAGTTGAATTCTGATTTTTATTACACTTCCAATGTATTTTGTCTCTACTTCTATAAAATAATTGTCTTTTATTGCTTTCTGTTGTTATTTTGAGTTCCTTGTGGCAAAAGAAATTCTGGAATAATATTCAGTCTGTTCTGTTTTAGGTAATCTGCCAGAGAAAAAAGCTACAGGAAAGCAGCAGAAAGAGATAATAAAGGAAAGGTCAACAGTAAGTTTGTTTTTTCACGGTATAATTGTATTTCTTTTCTCATTTATATTGTAGTACCATACAGTATAAATTTATTTATTTATTTATTTATTTGTTTGTTTGTTTAGATTTGTATACCGCCCTTCTCCTTGCGGACTCAGGGCGGTGAACAGCCAAATAAAAATAGTACACAAAAGTTAAACAATTTCTTAAAAAAGCATATAACTTTGGCTAAAAATTAAAACCATTAACCATTAAATATTTAAAATACCCAACCCTATAATACAGATCTTAAAAATTCAGCGGGGTCAGGCTAGACCAGCAAGCTGAAAGAGATGAGTTTTCAGGGCCCGACGAAAAGTCCGGAGGTCAGCAATTGTTCTCAGTTTTGGAGGAAGATCGTTCCAGAGGGTAGGGGCTGCCACAGAGAAGGCCCTCCCCCTGGGGGTCGCCAGCCGGCATTGTCTGGCTGATGGCACCCTGAGGAGACCCTCTCTGTGGGAACGCACCGGCCAGTGGGAGGCTATTGGCGGCAGAAGGCGGTCCCGTAAGTACCCTGGTCCTAAGCCATGGAGCGCTTTAAAGGTGGTCACCAACACCTTGAAACGCACCCGGAAGTCCACCGGTAGCCAATGCAGCTCGCGCAGGAGAGGTGTCACATGGGAGCGTCCCGTCGCTCCCATAATCCTCCGCGCGGCCGCATTCTGCACTAGTTGGAGCCTCCGGGTGCACCCCAAGGGGAGCCCCATGTAGAGAGCATTGCAGTAGTCCAGGCGAGAGGTGACGAGTGCCTGAGTGACTGTGCGTAGGGAGTCCCGATCTAGAAAGGGCCGCAACTGGCGTATCAGGCGAACCTGATAGAAAGCTCCCCTGGCCACAGCTGTCGTGTGATCCTCCAAAGACAGCCGTGGGTCCAGGAGGACGCCCAAGTTGCGCACCCTTTCCGTGGGGGCCAATGATTCGCCCTCAATAACCAGCGATGGTGTCAGCTGGCTATATCGGGATGCCGGCAGCCACAGCCACTCGGTCTTGGAGGGGTTGAGTCGAAGCCTGTTTCTCCCCATCCAGGCCCGCACGGCTTCAAGGCACTGGGACATCACTTCCACGGCATCGTTGGGGTGGTCTGGGGTGGAAATGTACAGCTGCGTATCATCAGCGTACTGATGGAACTCCACCCCAAAACCACGGATGATCTCACCCAGCGGCTTTACATAAATGTTGAACAGGAGGGGCGAGAGGACCGATCCCTGCGGCACCCCACACACTAGGCGCCTCGGGGTTGACCGCTGCCCCCCTGTCAACACAGATTGTGACCGGTTGGAGAGGTAGGAGGAGAACCACCATAAAACGGTGCCTCCCACCCCCAGTCCCTCCAACCGGCGCAACATGATACCATGGTCGATGGTATCAAAAGCCGCTGAGAGGTCTAATAACACCAGGATAGAGGAATAACCCCTACCCCGGGCCCGCCAGAGATCATCCACCGACGCGACCAATGCCGTTTCAGTGCTGTATCCAGGCCTGAAGCCTGGATGAGTTGCTATTTATATTGTATGGTATTATCCCTAACGGCAGCTGCTATTATCCCTAACGGCAGCTCAGAAATCAAAACTCTTAACTTGTCTAAACTGAAATAATGAAGTTTTGCTGATTCAACTCATCTGAGTTCAAGCTTATATTCAGGCAAATCATGATGATGGAAATATTCCTCAATTGCTTGTGCTTTTTAAGTTAGTAGTTTTAAAATGCATCAGATTCTCAAATATGAGCTAGAGGCAAATGAAATTGGAATGTTACCTACTAATATTTTCCAGGGAAAAAAACTATGTACGTGTGTGTGTTTAAATGATAAAGAAATCACTGTGTGTTTTAGCAGGTCGTGCACAATACAAATCAACACGAGAATAAAGAATTGAAGCTCCACCCTGCTAAAAGCAGTGAACACAAGGACATGTTAGCCCCAAAAAGAAACCGCTCATTTGCCCCTCAGAATTTTGTCTTTAAACCTCCCAAAGGCTTGTTTACCTACGAAGTGAAACCAACGACCCCTTCCAAGGCAAATGTGTTCTTATCACTCTATCTTTCCTGGAGCCCCTCAGAAACAACAAAGTAAGGATATCCTACTTCAGACTTTCTTATAAAGTATTTTATGAATCTGTTCAAACTGTGTTGATTTCCCCCCCCCCCCCTTTCTCAATGCTGCTTCAGGTTCAAGCTCATACAGGAAACACTAAGGAAGATAATTATTCCAATTTCCTCACCTGTTAATTTCCAGGTCTTCTTATTCCTGTTGCAATTAGTTTCCTCTTAAAATGCTTCAACTTTATAGGGCTGTATATGAATTGGTTGCTTCTGACTATCTGTAGTGGTTTTCTATTTAGAGAGCTCTGAAATATGAGGCCTAGGATGTCTTTTAAATGGAGATACCAAATCAAAACAGCATCGGTCTCTCAGATGGTGCAGTTATTTAACATGATTTTGGGAGTATACCTATAGTAAAGCTATACAGAGACTCGGCTACAAGGAGAAAACTTTGAATTCAAGTAGGGGTACAAAAATAGGACTACAACATTGATTTCATTATGTGTCATTAAGTTGTTTTCAACACCAACAAGAACATAAGTAGGCTTTTTCCGTGATGATCTATCTCTAACCTGTTCTTTCAATTTTCCCTAGTCACCCCAGTATCTCAGTTCATCCATCTTCTGCTGATAACGAGGAAGGTATATCTAAGAAAACATCTATACCACTGGGGTTAAGAGACACAAATTTTAAAAGGGGGTGAGAAGTCCCATTGTGGATGTGCATTTCCCTTTAGGCAAGATGCCTTTTCTTCTACCTCAGTGCTGACATACAGTAGCTATCAGGCAGTGATGTGCTATACTTCAATGAAGTGAAGGAAGTTCTTTGGAATGGGTGCAGCTGAACAGAGATCTGTTGGCACCTCCTTAATGGTGCCAGAGGTTACCTGGACTCTTCCAGGGAAATGTTCTTGATTTGAGTACTGATAAGCCTACTTATGCTCAGTCTGAAGCACCTTGTTGGCACATCCTTAACTCAGACTCTGCAGCAATGCATCAGGGATGGGGATTTTGCTTTTATTCAAGTCCATTGATCTTTTGAGGGATCTCTTGGGATGGAATGAGGATGAGGATGATGCAGTATGACTAAGGGTGTATCAGCCATGTGGACATTATTTAAAGTGTCATTAGTGGAGGGCAACCTTTCTGTGTTAAGTCTATTTAGACTTAACCGTTAACTCTATTTATTTTAAATTGTCAGAATATTAAAATTTAGCAATTAGATTGACAGGTTCCAGGACCAGCAAGCAAAACAAAAGAAAACAAAAGACCATAGGCAGACTTGGGGTAACAAGCTACCCTTCATCCCTTCCCCTTGCATTATGGTAAAAAAAAAAAAAGAGGAGGCAAAAATGCAGCTTTTGGTCAAGTGCATGCCATTGCAACTTTAAATATGCAAAATACTGATGCTTTAGCTAATACGGTTTAAATTTAATTGATAATTACTTAAACAGCATCTACAGCCTATTTAGCTGCAGATTATATTCTTCCTATATTTAATGCAGATTCTACAATTTTTCTGTATAAAATCATTCTTTTTCTAGAACGGGTGCCTACTGAAATCAGGGATAATATTGCGTTCGAAGGTGAGAGCAGTGTGCAGCAACCAGATCTTCTAGCAGCTGAAATATCAGAGTCAACAACAAAGCATGATGTGTCCTATTTCAGGTTTGTAGACAAGATCAAAGGGATCTACAGTAATAAGCTGCCTGGGTAGTAAGGATGCTTGTTAAAATACCTTCTTCAAAGATTTTCACCTTTGTATTAAAGTAAACAACAGATTAGCTATTCATGGATACTGTGGGATAGAAATGGTAACCAATCCATTTTACCTGCTTTAGGGATACATTTAGGGACGCAGTGGCTAAGAAGCTGAGCTTGTCAATCGAAAGGTTGGCAGTTCAGCGGCTTGAATCCCTAGTGCCGCGTAACGGGGTGAACTCCCATTACTCGTCCCAGCTTCTGCCAACCTAGCAGTTCGAAAGCACGTAAAAAATGCAAGTAGCAAAATAGGGACCGCCTTTGATGGGAAGGTAACAGCGTTTGTGCGGCTTTGGCATTTAGTCATGCCGGCCACATGACTACAGAGGTGTCTTTGGCTTTGAAACGGAGATGAGCACCGCCCCCTAGAGTCGGGAATGACTAGCATATATGTGCGAGGAGAATCTTTACCTTTACCTTTAGGGATACATTTACCTGCTGTTGTAATTGCTTGGAGTTTAAAATGAGATTGTATCTACTTGTGCTATTATGCACCAAAAACTATATACTTTTCCAAGCAAACCCATTTCTGAAAATTATACACCTGTCGCACAATAGCATCTAAGCTGTCTAAGTAGAGTGTGAACAGGAATGGCATTTTCCTTACTGTCTATTCTCTTCTCTTGAATAAAAAGCAATCAAGTAAAATTGCTGGCAAAACAGGGTCTATTGAGTCCTATCTTAGCCTAGAAACCATTCTTATTGGAACAATATTTCACAGACTGCTGCTATAGGCACTGATGCTTCTGAATTGCAACCTTAACTCTAACTATTTTTAAAAATATTACATGTATGAAAATGAATCAGCACGTTCTGCCAATTCCTGTTTACAACAGGGTGTGAGTAGGAAAAGAAGCATAAGAAATGAAGCACGATTCTCAGATTAAGGAATTTTCACATGCCAATTTCCTTAGCCAATATTTAGCTTCATAGCAAGAAGTATTCTATGTAGTATAATGTTTTGCTTTTTACTTAAATTAGTATTTTTAATTGCTGCTGTCGGTTTTGAAGCACTATAATCTTACACATTAGTCCATTTGAGTATCTTACAGGTAAAAAATTGGGTCATTAATTGAAATAATGAGAAATTGTCTGAATGTGTTTTATTTTAAAAGAAACATTCTTCAGTCGGAGAAAGAGAGACTGACCTCATTTTGTCTTGAATGGGATAAAACTGTTGAAATGGATATTCCAGAGGAGGGTAAGAGAGAAAACACAGAAAGTATTTGTGAAATTATTGTCAGAAATAAACAACAGCCTGAGTTTAACTGTGACTCTGGTATGCCTATATATCTTTACTTTATCTATAGGTAGGTCTTGATTAGTGTGGTTAATGAATTCTTACAAAATAGTTGCATTATTCAAATTCACACTCTTCAAAGTGATATTTCTATAGAAAATATAGTAATTGGTTCCAGCATGATAAGGAAAAAAATTAAACATAATTTTGTAAGTATATTAATCACACAGTAAGGGATAAACATCACTTACTTATTTAAATTTATGGTTAACAAAATCACAAAAAGCAAAATGAAAACAAAACAAAAAAAATCTCAGTATCATTCCTAAAGGCTAACTTTCACTGACCAAAACATATTTAGCAGGGTAGACGGGACTGCTTTCTCTTTAAATCTTCATAGCTATGCTGGTAGAGCGAGTTTTCATGCTTTAATCAATATTAGGGCCTGC
This sequence comes from Masticophis lateralis, assembly GCA_030761175.1. NCBI lineage: Eukaryota > Metazoa > Chordata > Lepidosauria > Squamata > Colubridae > Masticophis > Masticophis lateralis. The sequence goes on from JAUDYJ010000054.1 coordinate 77,857, forward strand.
ATTCATAATTTTTTGCTTCCCAACTTCTATAGCTTGAAAGATATCGTCAGATTTGTTGAGAGTGAACTTCTTCACTTTGCATGTCAACTGTTTTCCTCGGGTGGATTTTTCCTGTTCTGCATTTTGCACAAAGTTCAGCAGCATCTAAAACTGCAGCTGTGTATGCACTAGCCTCAACTGCTAGCCTGCTAGCCGAAATTCAGGGCTTAGTGCAAACTAAGCCCTGAATTTCGGGCCACAGTAAATATGACTTAGAATCAATTTACAATATGCATTAACTTGAATATCACATTCAAACCTACATGAATTAAACCCTATCTCTATATATCCCAACAAGACAGACACAGAGGATAATTAGAACTGCAGAAAAAACAATTGCTACCAACTTGCCTCCCATTGAGGACCTGTATACTGCACCAGTCAAAAAAAGGGCTGTGAAAATATTTACAGACCCTTCGCATCCTGGACATAAACTGTTTCAACTCCTACCCTCAAAACGATGCTATAGAGCACTGCACACCAGAACAACTAGACACAAGAACAGTTTTTTCCCGAATGCCATACTCTGCTAAACAAATAATTCCCTCAACGCTGTCAAACTATTTACTAAGTCTGCACTACTATTAATCTTCTCATCGTTCCCACCACCCAGCTCCTCCCATTTATGACTGTAACCTTGTTGCTGGTATCCTTAAGAATTATATTGACTGTTTCCCTATGACTATCATTAAGTGTTGTACCTTATGATTGACAAATGTATCTTTTCTTTTTATGTACATTGAAAGCGTATGCACCAAGACAAATTCCTTGTGTGTCCAATCACACTTGGCCAATAAAGAATTCTATTCTATTCTATTAGTGGCTTTAATTTATATATTGTTTATGCAACAAAATACTACTGTTTTTCCAGCAAAAGGTCTTGTCCGCATAACCATTGGGCAAACCCGACTGTTGATGGCAGAGAGATTCAAACAGTTTGAAGGGCTGATAGACAATTGTGAATTCAGACATGGAGAGAAAGAGACAACTTGCACAGATCTGCATGGATTCTGGGATATGGTAAACTTTCAGGTAAGATTTTTTTATTAACTGTTAAACCTCTGTTTGCATTCAGCTGACTCTTTGTCTTTTTACCTTTACTTAATGACCAGACCTTTGTTTAATCAACAGTAAACCAATCCTAACCTGATGATTCAGATTCTGTGGTTGGTTAAAAAGGGTAAATTAGAAGAAGTATCCCAAACTGGGAAAAATGAAACTTATAGGTAATACACCACACGGAAAATATTACTTTTCAGCTTGAACATGCTTGTCCCTTAGCTGCTGAGAGCGTACTAATTTCCACACACAAAGCTCAAGCATGTTTTGGCCATCATGTCAACTTGAAACTCGCATCTTACAATAAAATTTAAGGTTCTCCAGCATGCACCAAATTGAGCGATCCATATTAAATTCTCATTCACCCAAAGCAGCAGGATACAAGGCAATGTTGCAAGACATTCCTAAGAAATGGCTAACAGTCTTTGATTTCTTGATGAAGCTATTTCCTAAGGAAGCTTACTATGCTTTTTAACACTTAATGTTTTTCGTAATGGGAGGGGGGGGAGAGTTAATAACCTGGTCCGCTTTAGTTTTATTCTGCAACCTTTCTCTTCCTCAAATAGGTAGAAGACATAAATAAAAAAATTGAGAACTTGAAGAAACTTGAGGGGAATGGGTGGCAACCGGTGGATGATGCTCAGCCCCACAGATCTGCCAAGGTATGATACTCTTTGCTGATTCTGCTTTTTGCATGGCACGTAATTACTGAGGCTATTTCTGAAAGGCAACTTTCCTGAGTGATACAGGCAACTGCACAAAAAGGTACAATAAAGTTTGTCATGGAGCAGAATTTTTACTAAACTTAAGCTACCTGTTCATCTTCTGGAAACTGTAACTCCTGTAACCAAGTCTGAGAATTGCACAGAAATTCAGATAAAAAAAATGGAAAATGTGATTTGTAAGGACATGGGCATGTTCGTTGCATCTGTCAGGGATGTTGTTGTTGTTTTTTAATGACACTGCTTTTTCCTGAATTGGCATCTGGTATCTGTGGAGCCCCAGACTCCACAGTAGTGGTGCCTCCTTAATGTAGATCCATACTGTCCTGGGACTCTACCAGGACTGTTTGAACTCAAAAAGGCACAGCTTCTTTAAGGAGGTGACATCAGGTGCCACACTGAGCATATGTGAGTGAAACAAATATTGCTTTCCTGCCTCCTTTGCTTGCCTCTTTTATGTTTCTTCAGAACTGAATTATTTGGAGTAGAGATGCATCTTACTGTACTTTATAAAACTTTGTACATCTTGATGGTTAATTAATTGCATTGCCATCCATATTCAGGCTGACCCTTAAGTGTAGTGAAGTACCACTTTCTTTTCCAACTTTCCTTTTTGTAGCCACTTTACCTGGCTTTTGGCCTGCTTCAGATTTTCTTTTTAATACATCCTGATGCCCCTAAGCATCAAAAGTTTTCTTCTTGCAACCAAAAAGGTTCATTGATCATTGGGATTTTGATCTACACTTCTAATATCTGACATGTCATTTATATTTCCAGTGAATGTTAAAATATTTTGAAGCTAATATAGACCCATGGTTGATCCTTTGATTGTTTGCCGTGATATTCCTGACTTTCGCTAGCTGCTAAGAATAGCTTGACACTATGTGAAATCTGATAGGGAACTGAATAATTCACTATTCAGTGGTGAATATATTAGTATTATAGTCAATTTGAGACGGATGGCCTTTAAATGTTTTCTAGAAGTGAAGCCATCTCATATCATAGTTTATCAGTAGAGGGCTTAGTACTGGACATCTTTGTGAGTCAGAAAGTAGGGTTTGGTAAATATTCCATGACAAGCAGTTCCAACTTTGGAATTGTAATACATTTTTATTTTGAAAAAAACCTGTTTTTCTGTACTATTTACGGTACTTTTATTCCTATTAATAAACCATTCTACAGTATTGCCTGAATAGTCAGGAGAGGGGTTGGCGGAAGTATATGTCCTGTTGGAGTTATATTTTAACTTTCACATATTGCAGTTCTGACTCAGAACCTCAGCCCCTGACAACCCTAAATAAAAGTCATCTTTTTATTTCCTATCTGAAATACTGTCTTCTCTCGTGAGATATCCCCTGGGAGAGACAAACTTTTTGGATTGGTAGACATATCTGAAATTTTGAAAATATATTTTGGGCATCCAATCATGGATTGGGACAGAATCACACATTCATTCTGTGACTGCAGTGATGGAAGTGCCTATTCACAAAAAATGATTTTCCCAGAAAGCAAATTGGTAAGGCTGTTCTCCACTATTTTATCATTTATCTGGACAGGAGGCCATACTTCCTAGCAAAGTTCTCAGCAAGGATTTTCTGTTCTAAATTGATTGCGAGTAGTTTTTATGTTTGTATATTGGCTTTTAACTTGCTTTTATTGCATTTTTTTTACCTGTTGTGAGTTGCCCAGAGTTGGTTAGATGTATTGGGTGGTTGTACAAATTGTAATAATAATAGCATCAGGAGCATAGGGTTTTGTTTTTATTTTCTTTGGATCATATGCCCTATACCAGTGTTTCTCTATGTTGGCAACTTGAAGATTTTTTGTTGGGTAAGGAATTCTGGGCGTTGAAGACCACACATCTTCAAGTTGCCACGGTTGGGGAAACTGCCCTATACTCTCAAGATTGTACTCCAATGTCTAAGATGTCATTGGAGTTGGGTCTGTCGTTCCCTCTCTGATGGAGTGAAGGAGTCCTGTCTGCATGATACAGGCAGGATCTCTAGCGAGGTCTGGTTACATTCCCTGTGCCCTGAGTTTTTGAAGGCAGGTGATTATCAGCTTTGCCAAGGTATCTTTTGATTTCCAGAAAAAGCCCATCCTTCGAAGGACATCCAAAGCAGCAGGGGGGTCTGCCAAAAGGAGTGCAGCCAGAAAACGCCTTGCATCTGGAAAAGCAGCCATGAAGAACAAGACAAAAGAAGGGTTGGCAGCAGAAGCTTCAGGCCAAGAAGCAGAACGGATATTTGATGAAGGGTTTTTCCAAATTGAATCTCCTGCCAAATCCTTTCCAGGTCAGTCCAGACCACTGCCTCTGTGCAAGAATATATGTATTGTGATGATAGTTATTGCAGTAGCTACACCTTGGTGACTCCTCATGAGTTCCTGGTAGTCTACAACATAGCCACAGCACCATAAAACTTCAAAACAACCCATTTTGCTTCACTGTTCAAGTTCCACAGCATTGAAGATTAAAAGCTTTCTGTTTCACTGTTTTCCTCAAGAAGATGCCAGCCAGGTTTCTGAGGTAAAATTATTCCATTAAGAAATATTCCAAAAGAAATATCACCTCGTAGTCCCACCTTTCCTGAAACTCCCGTGGGGTGGGGAATCTTTAGCCACTTCTACTTAGTACATACAGTATTGGATAAATTGGTTTTAGTTGGAGGAACAGTTAGGTGACCAACAGTGGGGCTTGGCAGATAACGTTCTGATTGTATTCAAAATCCTATTGACAACAAGCACAATGCCACAATAATATTGTTTTACGATTATGGTGCTTTTCATCCAACAGTATGTTGCCTACTACATTTTATATAATTTGTAGCTTCCAAGTAATCTCCAAAGGCAACCTCCCTAATACATATATTTATATTTTTTTAATATTTTGTTTTGTATTATTTTGGTTACCCACTTCAAGACCCTGGGTATGGATAAAGTATTCTACCCCCTAGGTGATGGGAACCAATGGGTCTTCAGACATCCACATCCCGAAAGTAGTGTGCCTTAGCGCGGTTGGTAGCTAATTACAGTAGTCCTCAACTTACAATCAATCATTTAGTGACCACAAGATAGAATGGGACTGAAAAAAAAGTGATTTATGGCTGTTCTTCACAGCATCCCAGGGTCACATGATCAAAATTTGGATGCATGGCAACTGGCATGTATTATGACGGTTGCAGTGCCTCGGGATCATGTGGTCTTCTGACAAGCAAAATCAATGGGGAAGTTAATAACAGTGTTACTAACTTAACAACTGCAGTGTTTCAATTAAGAACAAGAAAGGTTGTAAAATGGGGTTGTAAAGGATTGTAAAAGGTTGTAAAAATCATTTATTTCAATTGGAAGCTTCCAGATAATATAATTAATATCTATGTATAACTTAATATGCATTTTAAAATATTTCTCTGAAAATGAGATTTTATTTTCCAGGCTTGTCCTGCAATGATGGAATATTTGATCTCCAGGTAAGTTTGCTTGAAGTCAATTGAAGCACCATTAGATGTCATTTAAACTGTACAGAATTACATTTTGGAGAAAATGCATCATTAAATAAACATGTTATTTAAGGATGCCTTACCTCTGGTAATTTTGTGATGCAAATCTCTGTAAGTACAAGGGCTCATAGACACAGTATATATGAGGAGGTATCCATGCAAGTAGAATCTTTGCATTTGCCAAAATTCCAGCTCATATAGAAGCCTTTTTGTGCAACACAGTTTCAACATAAACAGATTTATATGATGCATACAACTTTTGCGAGGTAGGCTGTGTCACATGCATGACACCAAAGGCAAAAATTTCGAGGTAGCTCTTATTCTAGTTACCTATTGACTTTTCACAATAAAAAATGCCTAAGATTAGTTTAGGTTAAATATATCTGTTTTTATTGTAACAATTAGGATGTATAACCAGAATTTACCAGCTCCAAAACTAATTGCTTACTAAAGATGATTTATGGTGCACCTAAACAGAGCACGTAAAACTTTTTAATAGGAAACGGCCTAGCTAGTCTTATCCAGCTTTATCCTTTCTTACAGTAGCATCAATTACTGCCTGTGCATATGAAATATGACAGCTTCATCACCAAAAAGGTCTGGGGCCCAGCCCCAAAAAAGCTTACATTCTGAATCTGAATGTTGCAGGAAAAGGGAGTACAAAAATATAGTTGGGACAAAATTGAGCAACAATTCTTTTACTATTTCCCCTTGTTTGATATCCTTCATCTATCTTGCATTACGGCTCTCAGCATTTTCAAATAATATGAGTATGAGGACACAGGATAGCTTCACTTGGGACAAAACTGTATTAGAATCATGATATAGATTCCACAATGGAGTATTGGCTAGGAAGCAGTATATGAGTCAAAGAATCCTCACTGCTGTGTCAGCTCAAGGTTGGAGATGAGTGCATAGATTCACATATCTGTCCAATGGAACTCAGATGGGAGAATTTTTTTTACACCTGTCAGTCTATTTATTGCACAGCTTGTTAAGCTGGTTTTGGGGGCTTTTACTAATGTTCCATACATTAGCAGTATAAGGAAACATCTATACAATTCTTATTAAAATTGGAATAGAGGCAATTTAAACTGTCTTAAAAATTGCAGCAAATATTTCTATCTGAAAGCTCAGCCGCAAACCAACAGCTTGATGGGATTTGGGAAGACTTACATTTTACCTGTATATTAAGTGTATTTCTTCTGCCCCACAGCCAAATCTGGATGTCAGCCTTTTCACTCTTCTGAGAAACAAGGCTGAAAATCGTGTTTCAGCTGATTCATGCAGCAACCTTATTGTATTCTCGCCTTTTCCGGACAACGAGAAATAAGTTACATTTAAAAGCCTAACCTCTTCTGAATTGGCTTAGCTTGGCTTGACCAGTGAAAATGTTTTGAAACTCAAGACATGAATAGCAAATTGTTGCTTGTCATTAAGTGTGGCAATGAGTGGGAGAAGGAGGAGGAAAAAAGTATGTTACAGTATTTAGCTGCTGCATTTTAAATGTCTATTTTTTATAATGTTAATAATAAAATGTGCATCTTATTAAAGCTCTGTAAACTAGATTAATCTCTTACATGGTGATCTGTATCTGCCTTTTATTTGGATTTTACAGTATTATTCTTTCAGCTATTTCCACACATGTATTTATTTTTAAATCAAGGTGATTAAGTAAAATATTAATTTAAATAATTGCTTTAAATCAAGTTCTCCACTAATAGTATTTCTAAAACAATTAAGTAGATCTGAATCATAACTGAGTAGTAGGCCAATTCACACATTAAATTAAGTCATGATTACAGAGAGTTCTTGATTTACATTCACAATTGAGATCGGAACTTCCATTGTTAAGTGACAGCAGTCACTACAATCCCAGTTGCTATTGTTAACTGAATTCCACAGTCTTTAGGTGAGGCAACTTCCTACTGGCTTCCCATAACCAAAGTTGGTGGAGAAGCTGACGGGAAGTTCCAGGTCCTAGGTAGGTAAGTGGCTGCTGCCAGGTAGAGGAGGGAGCAAGAGGATGTAAGGGAGAATCCATGAGAGGTGTGTGTAAGGAAGTATGTGCAAGAGGCACTATGTGAGTAGAGGAAAGCTTGCAGGAGTGCATAAGAGGCATCCCACAAGTCGGTGAGAGTGTACGAGAGGTACGATGTGTATGAGAATTCCAAGGTCTGCAACTAGCTAATGTAGAACAAGTGTGAGGTGCTGGGGATAGAGTGCAGGTGAGGGAGACTTATCCAAGCAACTTGTGATCTTTTCTATCAATATACCCACTGTCTTTCTGAGAAAGCCAGGAGGGAAGGTTGCAAATGGCAATGATGATTGTGGGGCGCTTCGCAACAAATGGAAAGTGTGAATGGGTTGCTTAGCACTCAGATCATGGCCACAGGGTTTCTGGGACAGCCATAATTCCAAGGACCATTTGTAACCACCATTCAGCATTGTCATAACTGCAAAAGGTCACTGACCACCTGTAATTTGGCTGGGTGCTAGCAATACTAAGTTATAAACCAAATGTGGACAGTTCTATTAAGCCTCTAAGAGTAACAGGGCATGCCTGCTGATACTGTATATTAATATCAGTGAATGAAAGGGATGAAAAATGTTGGCTTTTATGAATTTAAATCAAAATCATTACCTAAGTCCCATGTTTTGAGTCTTAATTTTTGTATAAAATGACCTGAAAATCATCCATTTTCCTATCAAATTTCCTGACAATATTCTGAGGATCCCAAAATAGGGTTTCGATGGGAAGAGAGGCATACCTGGCCAACCAGTTATCTATTTCAGTTATCAACATTGATCAACAAGCCACTAACTGGCTAATTTCACACAACCTTCTAAGCCTGAAGAGATCCATAGTTTAGTGCAATTGTGAATCAAGCAATTCAAGAGATTGATTGATTGATTGATTGATTGATTCGATTTATATACCGCCCTTCTTGCGGACTCAGGGCGGTGAACAGCCAGATAAAAAACAGTACATAAAAGTTAAAAAATTTTAAAAATCCATATAAACTTTGGCTGAGATTTAAAACAATTTAAAATACCACAACCCTACAATATAAAAGATCTTAAAAATTCAACAGGGGTCAGGCTAGACCGGCGAGCTGAAAGAGATAAGTTTTTAGGGCCCGACGAAAAGTCCGGAGGTCGGCAATTGTTCTCAGTTCTGGAGGGAGATCATTCCAGAGGGTAGGGGCTGCCACAGAGAAAGCCCTCCCCCTGGGGGTCGCCAGCCGGCATTGTCTGGCTGACGGCACCCTGAGGAGGCCCTCTCTGTGGGAGCGCACCGGCCGGTGGGAGGCTATTGGCGGCAGAAGGCGGTCCCGTAAGTACCCTGGTCCTAAGCCATGGAGCGCTTTAAAGGTGATCACCAACACCTTGAAACGCACCCGGAAGTCCACCGGCAACCAATGCAGCTCGCGCAGGAGAGGTGTCACGTGGGAGCGTCCCGTCGCTCCCATAATTCCCCGCGCGGCCGCATTCTGCACCAGTTGGAGCCTCCAGGTGCACCCCAAGGGGAGCCCCATGTAGAGAGCATTGCAGTAGTCCAGGCAAGAGGTGACGAGTGCCTGAGTGACTGTGCGTAGGGAGTCCCGATCTGGAAAGGGCCGCAACTGGCGTATCAGGTGAACCTGATAAAAAGCTCCCCTGGCCACAGCTGATCCTCTAAAGACAGCCGTGGGTCCAGGAGGACGCCCAAGTTGCGCACCCTTTCCGTGGGGGCCAATGATTCGCCCCCAATAACCAATAACGGCTTCAAGGCACTGGGACATCACTTCCACGGCATCGTTGGGGTGGTCTGGGGTGGAAATGTACAGCTGAGTATCATCAACGTACTGATGGAACTCCACCCCAAAACCACGGATGATCTCACCCAGCGGCTTTACATAAATGTTGAACAGGAGGGGCAAGAGGACCGATCCCTGCGGCACCCCACACACTAGGCGCCTCGGGGTCGACCGCTGCCCCCGTCAACACAGATTGCGACCGGTCGGAGAGGTAGGAGGAGAACCACCGTAAGACGGTGCCTCCCACCCCCAGTCCCTCCAACCGGCGCAACATGATACCATGGTCGATGGTATCAAAAGCCGCTGAGAGGTCTAATAACACCAGGATAGAGGAGTAACCCCTACCCCGGGCCCGCCAGAGATCATCCACCAACGCGACCAATGCCGTTTCGGTGCTGTATCTAGACCTGAAGGCGGACTGGAGCGGGTCTAAATAGACAGCTTCATCCAGGTACCGAGGGAGCTGATTGAGGCGTATGCCTTTGATAACTTTCTTGGAGACGGGTGAATGTACTTGATACATTCAGAACAGGTGTGCCCTATACGCTAAATCATGTTTCTCAATCTCAGCATGGACTTGGGTAAAATTGATTCGCTTAACAACCATTGCAAAAAAACCATTGCAAAAAAAAAAAAAGTTGAAAAAAATCAGGTCCAGTCACATGATGCTTAAATTTATGACTGCAATGGCTTACAGCTATCATTCTGAGCAAAACTACCTGTACATAAGACTTGTAGTCTTTAAGAGTTTTATTTATTAGTTACTACCCAATATAGTCTATTTAATATATCATTATTATTTTTTAGAAAAACACAACCAGTTTTACAGGTATATTGAGCACTAGGCTGCAACGGGCCAAAGGCTTGGCTTAGATCATGAAAGGCATGACACTGGTGAGGGTGACATCACCAGAAACAGACAGCTTGGTGATATGCTGCAGGTCTTTAATACGGTGCTTGTACTGCATGAGATGAGCGTCATCAACAGCTACCTTCAGTTGATCTGCTTCACAGAGAATCTGAATCTGTAAAAGGACAGGTGTAAACATTCTTATAAAGTCATAAATAAGAATGACAGAAACACCATCAATTCATGCAACCTGAATCTTGCTTTTTTGCACTATGGACCTACAGAGCTAACATCTTGTGCTTGTCATGCTTACATAAAAAAATCACCACAAATATTGTATGAAACCAGGAAATGTGGTGGGGAAAGTGCCCCCTCCCAGCCTCAAGAGCCTCAAAAAAGAGCAATGTTAAATTCAGCATCACAGGGTTTGGGGTATGTGGTTTTTTTTCCAAAAAACATACACTTCTTTGGTTAGCATACATATTTTTAAGTGTACTCTTGGCCACAAAAACTTTTTCTGTCTGTCAGAGACTAGTGCAATCAAACCATACTACAAAAACTTATGGAACTCAATTCAACTGAACTGACACAAGGTTCTGTTTCATTCTAATCTCATTTTAAGTCTAGTCTTTATCACTTTCTGGTAACCTTCAAAGAACCTTTATGCTTGCCTCTATGTTGGAGTATACACTGGGAATGCTCTGCTTCCTATGCAGAAAAACAAGGGTGTCAGAGAGCATCCCTCTGGGGACAGGGAGAA